>CM069304.1:3525000-3817500 GCA_035609425.1 Epinephelus awoara | reverse complement strand
AAAATGTTAACATTTAACTAGAGGAATTCAGAATGATCTCCTGCAATTGCCTTTACTGACTGTCAACATGTGAACATTCCTCTCCTCTTAACTACAACAAGAAATGAACAAAAAGGGGAGAATGTTTCTTTTCAAACCAGAGCTATAACCCTCAGCTAAGTCACACACACAACAGATACTGGAGCAGATGACAATCCACACAGCTCTTCTCTCTTACTAAATGCTTTAGGGTTGTGCAACAAGTCACTACACGAAAGACAACACAAGGTGCACAGCGTGCCAACATGCAGCCTACGAACCTGGGCCTGATCTAGACTAAACACACAGAGGTCTTCTCTCATCATCACAGAGGACAAGTCTGCTAGGTATAGGAAATGTCAAATGATTTAAAATGGTCGACTAAAGTGAGGGGCTGACTCAGGATGCAGAGATGCAAACACATGACAGATGAAGTGACTAGTAGAGAAGTTAACAGTGTAACTCTCCCTCACCTTCACATGGTCCATACTTACAACTGTGGCAGCATCAGTGCTCGAGGCAGCATTAAAGGTGGCAATATTTTGAAATTTAAATGTACACACAACAGAAATACAATTCTCTGTGTAATGTGCCCTCTTATGATTACAGTGCTTACGTATGAAACTATCTGTTATGTTCATTATTGCTACAACAATATTCAAATATCAAAACATCCTGATATATTTATCAGATCTTACCTTCAAAAATTCCCTTTGGTCCACATGCTCATTTCCGTCAACATCAAGCATTTTGAAAGCTATATGAAATCCTGTACGCGGCTCTGCAACAGTAATGCACTGTCAGTTATCTGAAACTCTATCTGAATACTACAGAAAACCTCACATGACTCAATGCACTAGGTTAGTAGGGCAAAGTTTCTCAACACAGCCTGGAAAACAGTGTATAGAAATAAAACACAAATCAGGTCAACAGCAGCTCCGCTAAAATGTGCAGGTGTGCGAAGCCTGGACAGAAGTGACTGTGGAAAAAGCAGGATTTTTACAGAAGAGAATAAAATGCAAAGTCACAAGATAACAGGCAAATTCATTCAGCACAACATCACTAAGAGTGAGGAAAGATGTCAGGCCCACTGGGTCATGCAGGTTAGTTAATCTACTCACTGGTCAGGATAGTCAGCAGGAACAGATACTCTGTGTAGGATATCAAACCTACAAAACAAATATAAATGTACGATTATAAAATGTATGATTTTATTTAGGAAACAAGATTACCAAACAAATACACTGACTGACTTTGAAAACAAATATAATGCAAAGATAGGTGGTTCGATCCCCAGCTCCTCCAGTCTGCATATCTTGCCTTGGGCAAGATACTGAACCCCAAATTGCCCCTGATGATGCTTCCATCAGTGTGTGAGTGTGTTAAGAATGTGTGTGTGAAAGTGACGCGTAGTGTAAAAAGCACTTTGAGTGGTCTGATGACTAGAAAGGCGCTACACAGATGCAAATCCATTCAGCATTTACCACAGTTACAAGGTGACCCAAGATTAATGTCACCAATTCAGCATCTTGCCAAATGTCTCCTCTTCTGTTCCTGAGTTAAGATGTTGAGTGATAGATAGAAAAGTCTTTTATGCAGAATATTATGATGTCACAGTGAAGTTGGCCTTTGACTTTTTGGATATAAAGCATCATCACTTAATTATTTTATCCTATAAGAATTTTTGTCATAATTAGTGTGTAAAGTCTTGAGTTATGGCCAAAAATATGTTTTATGAGTTCATAGTGACCTTGAGATTAGACCACCAAATACTAATCAGTTCATCCTTGAGCAGACATTTGTGCCAAATTTGAGGAAAAGTCAGACAGAACAAGACAGATGCAAGGTCACAGTGACTTTGACCTTTGAATGCCAAAATCTGATCAGTTCATTGAAGAGTCCAAGTGGACGTTTGTGCCAAAGTTGAAGAAATTCCCTCAAGGTGTTTTTGAGGTATCTCGTTCCCAAGAATGGGACGGTCCACACAGCCATCCATCTGTCCATCCGTCCGTCCCATTCTCATGAACACTATGGACAGATGGAGGGCCTGACAACCTGAAAACCCATACACATAATACCTCTGGCCACAGCTGTCGTTAGGCAAAGGCATAAAAAATAAAAAACAACGGCAAAGAGGATCCATCCCAGAGATAGTCACTCAAAAATCAGTGGAGACACATTCTGATAACAAGTGTGAACTGGAGTCAGTAACAACTGAATCTAGACACACATTAAGCAGATCAGCATATCAGATTAGCTATGCACAATATTGTATTTCTGTCAATATCCAATATGCCAATATATAACAACTTATTTGGCCAATAACTTATTACTGTTGATGACATATCCACTTTTTTCCCCACCTAATTTTAGGGATCATCAAATCTAATCACTAAGATAACAAATCAAAAATTTTGCTAAGGTTCGGCCCACTTCACATGCTTCTGTGTTGTGCTATGGCCTATTCAATTGCTGGAATATGTAATTTACGTGACAACACCTGAACGCAACACAGGCTCCACTCCAATTGAGTGTGTGTACAATGCTGTGCTGCGCTGTGCTGTGCAGCGTGTTTGGCTGTGTGTTACAGCAGCCTTTTGATGGTCATTTACACACTGTCCATAACAATAACTATGTCAGGTAACAAACTGCGTCAGGCTTGGCTATAATTGTCTTGGACTCGGGTCAGGTTCGGTCAGGAAAATGCAGCCCAAGCCGTGCTGTAATGTGCTCACCTGTGTGCGCATGCAGATGTCTGTGTGTGCGCAACACAGAGAGCAGAGGAGAATTGTAACCGCGTGACCATATAGAGACAGAAATGACATGCCATCATGTAAATAAGATAAATAACACAAGGCTATTTAGTTTGTTTAATAAAAGGACAAGATATAGACCTGCTCCATAAGAAAGGTAACCTTAAATGACTTCTGTTGTGATCTGGCGGTATATAGAAAATAAAATTAACTTGACCTTATAATGGTGAGGGAAACACTGCCAATATTGGATCTAAAATTCCTGTGTGTTAATGCTACTCTGTTAACAGAATGAAGACTTACCATTGTCCCCAATGCTTCTGAAGAGTTCATTTCCAGGCTTAGCTTTCGAGGCAGCCACCAACATTTTGTTAACTTCCTGCAAAGACAGCAATAAGAAACAGCTAACAGCACAAACTGATCACTATGTTCTAAATGTGCAGTTTGAAACTAACTTATTTACACAGTGTGATAATGTAAGCATACTTGGGTTGTTAAAATTCTCTTCTGCAGCTTTCCTGCATAAGAAGAAAGAGAAAAGTTTGTTAATAAGACAACAAAAAATGTGATACATAACAGCAGGAGGCCAGCATTACATGGGATTTTTCTCATGCATCTTGGCTCTGTACATTTGAATGTCTGCAGGGTTGGTTGCGGGTTTTTCATCACTTGCATTCACTGAAAAGCTGCATTTTTTATATAATTATTAGATTAGATTATATAATCTAAATAGCAATACACAACCTACAGCTTGTGACATTGACTGTGGGAAAACATTGATGAGGTTTTTTAGGGCCGATAGTATGAATTATTCTTGCCATATTTTCAGAAATGTTTTCTATATACAAAGTTCTTACATGTACCTTAAGGTCTAATGTTCCAATGTGGCCCAGGCCTTGAGCTACAACTACACACACACTGTATATATGGAACAGAAGGAAATGAAAGGAAAGAACAACTAATAGTGTCTGAGTAAAGTGAGCAAGGAGCCTTGTGAATACCTTCAATGCTACTGAACACAGAAAGTAAAAGTCTCTGCAACTGTACTGGAGGGATGAACAAACTTCTTCAACTAGACTAGTCTAAGAATGTCTACTGTCAGTAGATGGAAAGCATAAAGTGGACGTCAGTGCAGCTTACGGTCAACATTCTCCAGCATCACAGAGAACAGGAAGTCTCTTGGGGTCATGTAGGGCTCCTGCTCGTAGACCACTGAGGCAAACTGGTTGAAACGAATCTTTCTAGCAGACAGCTGGGGAGCTGCAGCTTCCTGAAACAGCACAAGTGACAGAGCTAAGGGACTGTTCGTTTCTTTTGAGGGGGGAGGGAGTGGTGAAAAAAAGGGGAGGCATGTCAAATATTTTTAAACACTGGGGAGGGACTTGTGTTTTTTCTTTTGATTTAAAAAAAAACTACACTCTATCATAGCCAAAAACTGTAAAAATTGAAATTATCTTTTAATTTCAAAATTTCTGATGGTCCTTTACCACATCATGTAAGCCAAATGCTTCAGTCAAGAAAACAAACATAATCAAATCTGATATATATATATATATTTTTTTTAATCAAAATCACTTTATTCTACATTTTTCATTTAAATTGCACGAAAAATAAACTGCTTACACGAGCTTACCAGCATGATCAACAAGAGTGAAAATAAAGGGTGTTTCCAGGAAATTATCTTCAACTTTTAAATTTCAACTGTCAAAGGTTAAGTTTTAAAAATCTTAAAGTGAGTAAATCATGGTAGGGGGTCATACATGTTTCGCCAGTCACTCAAGGAGGCTCATGGAAAAATATCTGTAGCTTTGGGGAGGGTAAAAAAAAAGTCAACCCCAGTCAACCCCCTCGTCTGACAAGTAGAGGGCAGTCCCTAAAAACCACTGTAAACTATGGAACCATGTGAGTAACGCTATTCACTGTTGACCGTTTATATAGCAAACAGCATGTCACTGTATATGCTGTGTCGGTGAGTGACGGTTAACCTAAGTTGTTGGTACAGACTCTTGGCTGACTATTTACGTTCTTTCTGTAAACAGAATGTGTGTATCGTTGACACTTGTGTTTAGCAGCATATTGCTCTTACACGGACAGACGGGCACAGTGGCCACATGTGTCTGTTTGCGGACAGTGTGGACGACAGACACTTTTATTATTCTTAAATAATGAAAGGCGTTATTAGGCGTGTACTCACTTTAGGTTCTTCGGCATGAACGGCGAAGGGAAGAGACCTGTTGTTAGCATGATGCTGGTAACAGATAACCCCAGTTCCAATGACACAACCCAAAATACCGGGTCCAACAGCACGGCTCAATGCCAAACTTTTCAGTGACCGAGGATTCCTCAAAACATTCCTCAAGACGGCGGCGACCCTTCCCAAGCTGGACATTTTAAGGAGGCTAGCTCGCTAGCTGGGTATATAAACTCCAAGGCTTCCGTAGTTGCGTACTGAAGCGAGAAAGTAGGCTTGTTCGATATTTACTCCGCCTCGCCTGGAATGAAGTGGAGAGCAGGGGGCGGTGACAAAAAGCTGCGGTGACGTCGGACAGTTTGACGACGGTTTCCAGCTGCAGCCCTCAGTCCATACGGGTCACAAGTGACAGAAACACATATCTTGACTGATGTGATGTCGATTTGTTAAAAATGTTATCAGACCCATATCAGTTTGTTGTCAGTCTCCAGTTTAATTATGACCAAGGTACCTTTTAACCGTTTGTTTTCTGTGAATAACTGACACAATCAGAAAGCAGAAACAAGTCGTTTATTCGTTTTTGGGCAATAAAAAAACAACAACGATAAAACTAACAGTAACTGACAGTTACCTTATTTTTCAGTTACCTCTCTTTCTGGAGCTGAGTTTCATTTAGGGTTAACATAAGCTACTTGTCTGCAATAGCTACTCCACTGATCTACTCCGTCTGCTAGAGTAGACCTGAAAACTAGATGGTTCTTTTTACTCCATCATAGCAGGTAATGTGAATCTCTAAACTGTCTGCACAATTATTATCAAGTGTCTCCGTGTGACCACAACTGAGGGGAAAGTCCAGTGACAGCTTAACTCTAACTGATAGTAGCCTATACTAAATGCCTTTCCATAGATGTAGGCTACATCTGTTTTTTTCCCATCTGGCTGTCAACATAGGCCTATTCATTCATATTTGTATTTTTGATGACAACTTTAATGCAGTGCGAAACTTGCTGGTCATTTTTAATAACTACTTTTGGCGTGCTTGCTGTCATGTTGATAGTTTTACTGAGAGCAGACTTCACTGTTCACGGTACATCCTGAAGAAAACTTACTATAGAGCTTTCATTTTCATGGTCTATCAGCTGCATATTAACAGGCAATACAATAAAACGCTGTTGCATTACTTCATTGCCTCTCTGTGTGGGTCAAATCTGCAGAGACATCCTGCTGGCATAAAGGTCAAGAGGTATTTTGAAAGGCACAGCCCAAATGTAAGTGACAGAGCACGTTAGCCAATCAGAAGCAAGGGAGTGCTGAGAGCCCGCCCACCAATGAAACGAAATATGGTGGTAATTTTGTTTTTTGCAATAGGATCAGAAAACAAGAAATTGAGCTGAATTTAGTTTTTTTTGCCAAAAGCAAAAAACGAAAAAAAGAAAGCCGTTTATTTGTTTTTCGGCCAAAAACGAAAAAAACGACTTGTTTCTGGTTTCTGATTGTGTCAGCTATTCCAAGAAAACAAACGGTAAAAAGGTACCTTGGTCAATTATGATAGATTGAGTTAGGCTATTAGGCTCGTTCAGGCCTGCGCATATTCAGTTTCTCAATACTCAAGTTCAGCAGTTAGGACTTGACAAGTTCAGACTTGGCAAATCCGCACCAGAGTCCAGACTTCCCAAGAACGGGAGTACAGTCATTTCTGCTTTTGGAACAGCAGCGAACTTGATGATGTCACCACCTCCGCTTGCCTTGGCTGTTGTGCTGTGTTGTATACATGCATTTAGAATAAAACAATATAAACACAGCTCAGCCCTGCGTCTTTTCATAGACATTGTAAGAAATTAACATGTATATGTTTTTAATGTTCCAACATATATAACTGACACACAACAACATATAAATAGCCAAAATATTTTCATGCAGCTGGCTTCTGATTATAATCAAAAGTCAAGTGCAGGGGGAAAACTTTGTTGAGAGTTGGTGGTTATTGTGATCGTGAGCATTGGCGAGATGGAAATCAAAAATCAATAACGGACATGGATAGGAGAATCATCTTGGTGCAGTTATTGCAGCAGGATTTCTGTACCTGCAGGCTGAGGAGGAGGCTGCCCAGCTGAGGAGGCAGATCCCAGAAAGACAGCGGAGGATGGGGATGAGGATGAGATGTGATGAGACCGAATGAAGTGAATGAATGAAAAGTTAAAAGTAGGCTACTCATTATGCAGAGTGACCCAATTTCAAGTGTTGTTATCATCATATACATTCTTAGTTACTGTCCATCACTGCATTTGTCTCATCATTATGCTTTCTGTCTGCATTTTTTATGGAGACTTGACAGTTTACTTGGTGCACCTAGAAAAAACAACAGCAGTTTAATATGACTTTGCTAGCTGTTTAGCCCCTCCCACCTAGGAAAAAATGTGAGGAGCTAGCGCTAGGAGCGATGAGCGAGCATTGTCAGTTTAAGAGACATGAGACCATAGACATATATACATAGACGCCGCATTGACTGCTGCTGCCTATTGGAGCCACAAGAGTACCTTGCTGCAGTCAAGATGGCCGACAAGGCGCCGCCATACATCCAATCCATGCCAGAAGTCACAACCGGAAGTTGGTTCATCGAAGCTCGATCCCGGAAATATGACCGAGCTAAAACAAAAATAAAAGCTTAAAAAACACGTACGTTTACACATAACATAATTTTATGCATTTGTGCAGTTACATGTTTATCGTAACGGTATAAGTGACTAGTTAATTGTCTCGCCACGACTTTATAGGCTACTGTAAAACTCAGAAGTTAGTTAAAAGCCTACAATAATATCACTAAGTTATAATGCTAACGTTTCATGGATTTAACTTTAATATCAACGTTATGAATACAAATGTAAATATTATGTTTGTGTGGTGGTGGCCACACACACACACACACACACACACACACACACACACACACACACACACACACACACACACACACACACATTGTACAATGACAATAAAGTTGTCTAATTCTAATAATTAAAAGACTCGTTCCCTTACTGTTCTTTCTCTTAGTTGTACGTGTATTGTTTGCATTCTTCTCTTCATCTTCTCCGTTGTCTTCTTCCTATTCTTCTTTGGGGAATAATACACACACAGACTAACTTCCGGTATGGATTGGATATATGGCGGCGCCCATGTCCGTCATCATGTCTGCAGAACATTTAGATTTAACATTTAAATTTATATTTAGCATTTAGATTTAACATTTATATTTATATTTAGCATTTAGATTTAACATTTAGATTTAGATTTAGATTTAATATTTATATTTATATTTATATTTATATTTATATTTAATATTTAGATTTAACATTTATATTTATATTTAGCATTTAGATTTAGATTTCATATTTAGATTTAACATTTAGATTTAGATTTAATATTTAGATTTAACATTTAGGTGCCACATTTAATATTTAGATTTAACTATTTAATATATTTCTAAGTTCACAAATATTGCTGTAAATGTGGTAAAAGGTGACGTTAAAAAATTCACAACACTTTTTTAAACATTGTTTGAAGCTAAATGTGGCAAAAAGTTGATGTTATTTTCAGCATGAGACACTTTACAAACGGCACCCCATAACCTACAAGCTATTAAACATTCCACTGACATGACATGCAGGACAATTAATGATGGGCAAATGTGTGTGTGTGTGTGTGTGTGTGTGTGCCTGGTGTTATATCAATACGTGTGGTTCTGGACATGAGCAGCTGCACATTCAACAGCCACACATCACCAACAGTGTGCTGAACAATGCAACGGATTGTGAATGAAATACACCGAATTACAACATGACAGTCTTGCAGGAAATATCATTAACGTTACTCTTTGTAGTCACATAGGCATGTGAATTAAAATAGAATAACTCACTGAATTTTCAACTGATTTTCATGCGGTTTGGTTTGTTACAAACGGCACACATGTAGTTATGATACAGGATGCTTTCGTACATCAAAAATGCGGGATTTCATGCTTTAATGCTTTCTGCAGATAGCTACAGCATGTCATTTAGGTCACAACACAGTTCTTTTATTCACCTCAACCACAGAGTGGAATATATACTGTATAAACACAATTTACACAATACAAAACATAGTATAGCATATTATGTTTAGCACACCTTTGTGCACATATTCACTTTTCCACCAGCTGTGCTGCAAATATCCTCTGCTGCTCATCCTTCTGTCCCATTTTCGTAATTATAATACCAAAATTAATACCAAAATTAATTTCAGTGTTTATGTAAATATTGAAAATGTTTTTTACTACTTTTGAGGGATCACAGCAGTCAGTGTAATATATATACTGTATGTGTATATATATGTGTGTACATATACAGTATATATATATATATATACATATGTATATAGACTTGGGACGGCCTAGAAGATGGCAGACCTCAAACGACTTCCGGTTCAAGCGAGGAGCTAGCAGTAGCACTATAAAAATAAGAGACTTGGGACATACCCAATATCTCTGACACAAGTCTGCTCCGATGCATCCCCGTTAAAAGGGGCGTGGCAAGAACACATCCGGGCATTTGGATGCTTTTCGTGCCTATGAGAACATATGTTAAGATGTGGACATACACAAAAGGTGTCAACCTTAAATTCGGCGATGTGCTTTTCCATAATATAAATCTGACGGCACGCACTTATCACACTGTTGGATTGACTTCTGTTGGTGGTAAAGATGATCAAAACAGACTAGCCGACAGCATACCATGAACATGAGATGACGTTTCACGGCCAAATCAAATAACCAATCGGAGGAGAGCCCTTCTAGCCAATCAGAAGCGGAAAAGGCGGTACCTTCCCCTACCATCCTATGAAAAAAAATATCACCTACCTAACCGTCAATACCGCCGCCATCTTGCCTAGGTGCTCTGACCGATTCAGACCCGTGTCAGACTCTGCAAAAA
The DNA here is from genome assembly GCA_035609425.1 of Epinephelus awoara. Lineage (NCBI taxonomy): Eukaryota > Metazoa > Chordata > Actinopteri > Perciformes > Serranidae > Epinephelus > Epinephelus awoara. The sequence continues at coordinate 3,807,574 of CM069304.1, read as the reverse complement.
TGCCACATTTTTGCTCTTTGGGTGTATGAATGAGATAAGTGTTAAAACCAAGCTGTTTATGTTAAGTCACACAACGTGCAAAAAATAGTGAATCAGCAGGGTTGTGCCGAGCTTCATAGTAGTTACAAATTCTGATTAACAAATGTTGGTTTTGTACAAGTGAAAATAAATGACTTAGAGCTGCAGGTTTACACAAAATTTTGCTTTAATCTCATATGTATAACACCACAGTGCTCATGGGAGCCTGGACACAGAATTATTAGGTCATATTTACTAAAATATAATACAGAGGGAGTCACTCCGTCCCTTAAACTAACAGTCTGCCCAGTCCTGTCAGATTCCTCAGGGCTGAAGTGACAGCTGCAGATGACTGAGGAGTCACTTGGGACAAAGTCCTTTCTCCTCACTGCTGCTACCCATTTAAATGTTAACCTTTTTTCTTTAAGTTGTGTGACATAGCCTTAGCTTAATTTGGCATTAGGACTAGATCAGGACAGTTACTTTACTTGATTAGCTTAAAAGAAGGATCACTTTTTGAGATAGGCTATATATCTCATTAAACATGTTCGTAACAGTAAAATATTGTAAAACAACTTCTTACCTGTGGAATGTTATTCACTTCTGCTTGGTTTTAACACTTATCTCATTCGTACACCCAAATGCAGAGCAAAAATGTGGCATTTTTGCCGAGTCTGACACAGGTCTGAATCGGTCAAAGCACCTAGGCAAGATGGTGGCAGTATTGACGCAGCACACAAGCCAGGGTGCAGCATCTATCCGTTTCCACCGCAGGAACGTCGGGGTAATTTTACGGGGCCGGGGCCGTTGGTGCGTGTCTCCACCGCAGGAGCCACCCCTGAAGGACAGTGTTCCGGAACTTTTACAGGAGCTAAACAAGTCCCTGCCTCAGAGTAGGTACTCAGAACGGCCCAGAGAAACTCCTGGCTGGGGCTTGGGGATTACTTGGTGCTGATTGGATATACTCATGGTGGGATGTGACATTTTGTAAATAATAACATGGTTATCATAGATTAGCTGGGCTAACTGTTAGCTATTAGCGGTATCTGTAATAACTCCGGTCACGGTCTGTGAGAAAAATATTTTTTCCAGCGGATGTCTTAGTTACAACATGATTGAAATGTATTGCTAAAATAAATAATATAAAAAAGACAGACTTAAAAAACGATTTCTGGGGAAAACTACAAAAAACTGACTTCCGGTATGTATGAAACTTCTGGCATGGACTTACAGTATCGTTGATACGAAGAAGATTGACTTCCGGTATGGACTTCCAGTATGGATTGGATATATGGCGGCGTCCTTGTCCACCATCTTGTCTGCAGCTGGGTACTTTTGAAAATGGCGGCAGGGCTACCGCAGCCTTCCTAGTGGCTGTTAGCAAAAATTCAACGGAGCTTCGCCTCTTGGTATCCATGCTCTTTGTTCACATCAGAGATATTGGATAAAGGAGATACCCCACCGTAGGCTTATCCAATGTTAAGAAAACGGTTACTCTTTCTGTCTCCTAAGTGGGAGTGGTTAGCTCTCCCTCCACTCACAGCCTGTTCTGCCTCAACCCCCCCCCCTCCCCACCACCTGCTGTTGAACAGAGGATCTGTGGATGTCTGTGTAAATGGGAATGAAAATACATTCTTCCTGTTATTGCAGCCTATTGCTGCACAGAGTTTGGGCATTTTTTATTCATTACTAGCGGTAAATAACTGTAAGCTAACTGTGATTTTGCGCCTGATTTTACCGCCTGTTTATCAAGATCTTGTTTTCTGAGATGGACAGGGCTCAAACAAAGTTAACTTTCTCTTGATCTGTGCGGATGAAAAATGCAGCTTTAGTGTCAGAATGTTGGTAAGATGTGTGGCTTGTGGAAAATTAACCCAGTATTTACTTTAGTGACTATGGGGCGAAAAAATTGACCGGTCAAAATGGTCGCGTAACGATTACATCACATCCAGAGCCTGGTAACTTCACAGGAACCTTCCTCCTACTCTGCCCTCTCAGTGGAGACACGGCGGTTGAGAGGGCCGAGCGAGAGGACGTTCCTGTAGTAGTTCCTGTCCCCCAAATAGTACCAGGAACTTCTTCAGTGGAAACGGGCCTAAAGCAACAATCATGGCAGAACTGAGAAGCCGAGTGAGGGTGATGAGCTGTTGACTCAGTCGAAAAGTTTTTAATTACACAAGTTGCGTGCGCACACACGTCTCTCAGGCAGAATAGGAGTGGCGTACAGTGACGTCGATCATCCTGTAGCAGGGGATTTTACACAGCCGCCCCCCTATTCATAATCATGAATGGGTAGAAATACAAAGCCCTGCTGTCATTAGAAAGGGTTCTTGTTACCATCATCGTCATCTGGCATTTTGGGGAGCAGTACTAGCTTGGTGACCGGACGGGTGTAGACCGTCCCTTTAATGTCAATGTCTGCCGACCGAATTGTTCCATCGTTGCTGGGATGAACGGTGGAAACCTTTCCGATAGGCCACAGAGCCCTGGGGAGCTGCGGGTCGACCACCATGACCACTTGGTCTACAGTAAGGTCAGCAGTTGAGCTCTGCTATTTCTGCCGATGCTGAAGGTTGGGAAGATACTGACGAGTGAATTGGTTCCAAAATTGGTCTGCCAGCACCTGGTTGTACCTCTATCGGCGACGGCCCAGCAGATAACTGGAGCCGTATGTGGCTTGGGGAAGAGATGCATCCCGCCGCCCCGTGAGCAGAAGGTTAGGTGTTATGGGGTCAGGGGAGGTATATCCCAGCGTCTTAGAGTTAAGTATGCCCTCTACTTCTGTGAGGACGGTTGACAGCACTTCTTCTGATATAACTTGATCTCGCAGCACAACTTGAAGGGAGGCCTTAACAGATTTAATTTCCCTCTCCCATGCCCCACCAAATAGGGTCAGCGAGGTCCGAGGAGGTATATCCCAGCGGCTTAGAGTTAAGTATGCCCTCTACTTCTGTGAGGATGGTTGACAGCACTTCTTCTGATACAACTTGATCTCGCAACACAACTTGAAGGGAGGCCTTAACAGATTTAATTTCCCTCTCCCATGCCCCACCAAAGTGAGGTGCACGAGGTGGGTTGAATCTGACTGTGATGCTTTGCGCTGCCAGCTGTTGCCTCAATGATGGCTCAAGAGCTTCCAGAGCTTCTCTGAACTCTGTAATAATTTCTTGGCAGAAACGCTCACTTTTCAGGAGGTTTGAATGAAATTTCCCGTAACCTTTTTAAAGCATTTGTTTGTGGACATAAAATTAAGTTTAATCAAACAGTGATCTGTTAAAGGTGCAGCAGAAATTATGGAAGTTGGATCCAGCCCAGGCCTATTATCTGACACCATGGGCGGATCTACCGGGGTAGCATAGGGTGGCAAATGCCACCCTAAAAGAAAGCCATGCCACCCCCGCTGCCACCCCAGTTGGCAGCAACGAATTCAAAGAAAAGTTATAGCCAATTTGTCTTTTTATGAGCGCGAATCTCCAATGTCCGACTGCGCAGAATGCAGCACGAGATAACGCCAGAGTGGCAAGAGACTGCTTTGTTTGGAAAACTGAGTGGAGCCAGAGGGGTAGCCTATTCCAGAAAGAACTCTGAGTATGTTAACCCTGAAATGAGGGAAACTCAGGGTTTTCATTTCCAGAAAGAGAGGTAAATCAAACTCTGAGTCAATCACCATGGCAACTGAGTCTGTGAGCAGGTTAGGTTTTTCTCTGTCTCCTCCCTCTTACACGCTGTTTCATTTCCTCATTCATTCAGTCCGTGTCAAAGCTTGTATCGAAGCGCATTCATTAGCAGAGATTTACCGTCTGTCACAGTCTAAATCCTGCTGGATATTAGTTTGTTTCTCAGGACTGTCTTAAGTTACTGAATTCATGCACATCAGTCATTTCTTTGGACATCAGTTTTTGTCTATTCAAATATTATACAACGAAAATTCATCCTCAGAATCAAACCTCTGTCCTTTTTATATTTATTATTTTTAGGATCAGACTGTCAGTCTGTTGGAGCAGCTCCAAAATATTTATTGCACATAATGTGTAGGTCTAATTATTTAAATTTTAAAAATTGGTATGAAGCATTTTCTGTTTTTTGTGTAATTTTTTTTGTTTTCTGAGTAATTTGTCCCCTGTTTCTGTTTTGGAGGGTATTTTTTCTGTCTTTTGGGGTATTTTTTTCCTGTTTTTTCGTAGTAATTTTTTTTCCTGAACAAGGAGATGAGATACTTCAAAATCTCGCGAGAATCTCACACCCGGCACCTGCAAATGACCCCTGCATCCACGGTGACTCCTGAGGGGTATTCCAGAAAGCGGATTTAGTGAAAACTCTGAGTATGTTAACCCTGAAATGAGGGAAATTCTGGGTTTTCAGTTCCAGAAAGAGAGGTAAATCAAACTCTGAGTCAATCATCATGGCAACTGAGTCTGTGAACCTAACCTGCTTGACGGCAGGTTTTCTTTAAGAAACCCTGAGTTTTTCTCTGTCTCCTCCCTCTTACACGCTGTTTCATTTCCTCATTCATTCAGTCCGTGTCAAAGCTTGTATCAAAGTGTGTTAATTAGCGGTGATTTACCGTCTGTCACAGTCTAAATCCCTCTGGATATTAATTTGTTACTCACGACTGTCTTAAGTTACTGAATTCATGCACATCAATCATTTCTTTGGACATCAGTTTTTGTCTTTACATTCAAATATTACACAGTGAGAATTCACCCTCAGCACAGAATCAAACCTCTGTCCTTTTTATATTATTTTTTATAACACTGTGCACAAGGATCAGACTGTCAGTCTGTCAGTCTGTTGGAGCAGCTCCGACATGTTTATTGCACATAATGTGTATGTCTAATTATTTAAATTTTAAAAATCGGTATGAAGCTTTAGACACATAGTATCAATGACTAATGATCTCCATCACTGATGTCATTGGTCACACTGATGGAACATAATTCCTATAGCCTAATATTGGGGATTATATGTTAATATTTCTGAGTGAGCAATGGTGCAGCATTTCAGTGTCTTTAAATTTACTACATTTGTAGCTGAAATAAAGTCACTGAATGCTGTTGACTCAAGATATAAATAGATGTCCAACATTTTAAAATCTATGTCAGGTTTATCCATGTTCTATTATGTAGATGTTTGTAATCCCTTTAATCAATTCATTTTACTTGTGTTCTGCCGAGGTCTTTTCCATCATTTCATGCCATACAATAGTTAATTGTGTACTGTTATTGAACAAACACTATTGTAGTGTGTTGAGGGTAGGTGGGTGGAGTTTTCCCAGCATGCTTGTGTTATAGATATAAGTTCAAGTAAATTGTGTTCTAAATCAACATAGATATTATCTGGTACTGTTCTTCACACTAACTACGATGTTCTAGTAGTTTACTGCCATTGTTACAGAAATAGGCACTTTCACACCATAACACACACCGTAAGTTACATGCACAGTTAGTAAGCTCCATTTAGTCTGTACCTTACAGATGATGTGTTCTATTGCTGATAAACAGCAACTCTATTGTACATGTGTGATGTATGGGGCACAGGGTTTGACATAAAAACCAAGATTATTTCTCTGCTTGAGTTTTTGTTATAACAAACCCCAGCTTTGTGACAATATGTTAATTGGTTAGTCCCTCTAATGTCAGATACACTGTGCATAGCTGTTGTAGGCTGCAGAGACCATAGTGACGAGGGTTGAGTTGAGAGGGACCTGTCTGTTGAAGACAATACTTAACTGTTGCTTTTATAAAGAGTGGCTAAGAATACAGTGCATATATAAAATGTAGCTACATGATGTGCTCTCTGGTGGCAAGATCATGTCTTGAACCCTCAATCTTCAAAATAGTACTGCTGTGCTCTTAACTACTGAGTCACAATGTTAGTTTTGTTTGACCATTGTTTTTTTTATAAAAAAAAATTTATGCCTTTATTGCACAGGGACAGTGGAGAGAAACGGGAAATGTAGGGAAGAGAGAGTAAGGGAATGACATGCAGCAAATAGTCTGGCTGGCCAGGAGTTGAACCGAGGACTCAGTGCGCCCTGATTTAACCATTGTAACTTCAACCTCTGGAGGGAGAAGCTCATGAGCCGAAAAAATGCCCTAAATGTGTTTTCTTTTTAGAGAGTGGGCAATTGACCCTCCTTATCAACTATTCCTTTATTAAAGATGGTGGGAGGGCTGGGGGAATAGAAGGCTACAGTGTGGAGGGGTGTTGATGCCAGGAATTGAACCCTGGTCTCCCAGGGGAAAGGCTGGAATTTGGTCTGTGGTGCCTGGCAGCTGGCTGCCCTGCTGGGTTAGTATGTGGGAGCTGAGAGCTGGTTTCCCTACAGATTGCACCACATGATCTGCCCCTCCCTAAAAACCAGGTGTGACATATCAATAGTGATTGCTGTTCACACATTGTTTGCAACCAGAAGGTGGATGTGACAGAAGAACAGCAACTTCAGAGAATCAAGGTAAGCTGAATCTAATATCTTATTTCAACATCTTGACTCTAGCTAAAGACTTTTATGGTAAAAGGTGGACTATTTAAATGCAATCATTTGTTTCTTGTTGTTTTTTTTCTCGTAGAAATGAGTTACACAGCTTGGACAAAGAATGAAGTTTGTCACTGGCTTGAACAAGAGGGTTTGGACGATTATTCAAACACATTTTCTGGTGAGAGATTGGAATGAATTATCAATGTCTGCGTTGTCCTGTTAAAACCAGAACACAAAAGTGATACCTGAAACACCTTGAATTGTATCATCAAACTGGACCATGCATTACTTTGTTGTTTGGCTTACTGCTTCATCAGCTGTAGTAAGTGTACCTTTGATTGATGGTACTAACTGTCATTTTTTCTCTTCCCCCTCTACCATGTCACCATGAATTCACCTGCTGAGGACGGCCTGATGTGTCTGGATTGTGTATCTGTCATGTTGCTGACCCTTGAAATATAAAAAGGTTCTCCTTGGAACCCCCTGGGTGGGTTTTACACAAAACCCTTAAGGTGTGTTCACACCGGACTTTTTATTTCTTTCTCTGTCGCTTGGTTCGCCCCTTTGATATCGCTTCATCGCTCAGTTGCAATCGCTCGTCAATGTGGCAGAAATCAACAGACTTGCTTTTTCGCTTTGATGACGTCATTGAAGCATAAAAAGTTAAAAAGTTTCGCTGCAAATTAAAAGAAACAATAGATGTAAAAACACACAGAGACAAATCTGTCTAAGTGTTTATACCTCCGACCGTGGCAACAGCCGAAAATTATACATTTTGATACAAGCAGGTAGCTGTACATATTGCAAAACTCTGTCAAAGTAGGCTACATCAAAGCATATATTTTCGTTTCCAAATATTTATTTGAAAACGAAACCATTCATACGGTCAATAAAAAAACATTTTGTTATTATTAAAAAACGAAAGTACAGTGACCACACAGCCGTGTGTGTGTGCGTGTGTGTGTGTTAGTATATCAGAGAGGAGGAATATCAATTTAAAAAAAAGTTTCCACTAATTATTTCGGTGTTTATTTCTTTTATTCTTAAGGTTTTTTCATGAAAATGCGTAATATATAAAAACATTATTATAGACCAAAAGTTAATCTAATTTATTATTGTAGAATGTATTTAGCAAATCACCACTTTCAACTGGAGACACGGCGCAGGAGCGCAGCAGCAGCAAAAAAAAAAAAAGAAAGAAAGAAAGGCATTATAAAAAGCCGACAAATAGTGTTAATTAATTAACATGAGACATTGGAGAGGTTGTTTTTTTTATTTTTTTTATTTTATAACGTCTCGGAAATTACTCAAATGCATTCGTTGTGTGCTTCTGGGCACACGGGCAGAATAAACAATGAAGTTACATATGACGGTCTGGCAGATCGCTGCGGTGCTTGGAGGCAGCTGACAGTGACAGTTTTTTCAACAGCCATTTTTCTTCCTACCAGTAACCTATGGTTGAGGCAGCTCCAGCTCCAGCTCCGCTCACATGCTCTGACTCAGGCATCAGAGCGTCTGAGCTACAGTGATAGATGCATTGGCGCTGTCCGTGGTGCTCGCCAGGATTACAGTGCTCCTCCAAGCGCCGCAGTCCCGCCGGCTGGCGCGGTCACTGTTGAGATTACATTCGTTTTTTATTATTAACAAAATGTTTTTTTTATTGAACGTATGAATGGTTTTGTTTTCAAATAAATATTTGGAAACGAAAATGTATGCCTTGGTGTACTTTGACAGAGTTTTGCAATATGTATATAGCCTACCTGTATGTATCAAAATGTATAATTGCGGTCGGAGGTATAAATGCTCAGAGGAGTAGTGAGTTTAATTTTTGTAACTTAAAGGCTCTAGGACAAGTGCACTTACATTGATCACTTCCATAAAATAAAACAAGAAATTGGAGAAGATTGAAAAAATTGTTAAAATTAAATTAGGGGACTGATCACAGATGTATTGTCTCTGTGTGTTTTTACATCTATTGTTGCTTTTAATGTGCAGCTATACTTTTAATGAAGCTGACATGTCATGACAGTCAAGCACCCCCTGGGATTCCAGGATTACGGCAGCCAATCAACGTTGAGCTGCAAGCGACAGGACCCAGTGAAATACCGCTCCAGATGAGATTTCTCATCTCAAGCGACGAGCGAAAAAACGCTCTGTCGCTGTTGCTCAGAGCCCGAGCGATTTTTCTCCCGGGGCGAATATACGCTCAATCGCCCGTTTGCATTGACTTTGTATGTAAACTCGTCGCTAGCGAAAAAAAAAACAGGTCTGGTGTGAACACACCTTTAGAAGGTGAAAAGGTTCTGGATGGAACCCCCAGTAAGGGTTCTTTGTGGAACCTCTCATGGGGGGTTCTGGGTGGAACCTTTCACAGATGGGTATAACCCTTTATGTTGGGTTCTAGATGGAACCCTCCGAAAGGGTTCCAGGTGGAACCTTTACAAAAGGTTCTACCAGGCACCAAAACAGGGTTCTCCTATGAGGACAAGCCGAAGAACCATATATGGTTCTACTTAGCACTTCAAGAGTGTATCCATCTATGGCTGCTGACACTAATCCACTGTGTGATATTTATGCTGGCATATTGTCCAGTGTTTGCATACTATGATATTTTGCCGGAAATAGTTTTCAATTCATGTTGAATAATAAATGGTCTGTAGCCTTTTATATTTTAAAAAGTACGCATTAATGGAAGCACCTTACACTCTCCTGCCTATATGAACATAACAAAATGAGGGGGAGGCGGAGTGCCCTGGGGTCCGTTTCACAAAGCAGGTTCAACAAACTCTGAGTCTAATCCTGAACTCTGAGTTGATCTACTCTGAGACCGGAAACTCTGAGTTTCCGGTTTCAGAACAGCTGATTTGAATCAGTTTATTCAACCCGGAGTAGTTTCACCTGGAGTTAAGCGCGTGCACCACAACTATAAAAAGCCAGCATCAATGGAGCCCCGATTTGACGAGTCACCATGGCAACGGGGAAGAGGAGGGCTGCGTTTTTCACCCCACTAGAATTAGAAATCTTGATGCGCTCATACTGCGAGTTCGCACACGTTTTCAAAAAGAAGTGCGTAAGTTTAAATGTAGTCCTTTGTAATCACAATAATATTACAGGGGAAAACTGCTTGAATGGTAGCCTATTAATTTATTTCATTTAGGCGCAATCCTGCGGGGGAGAAGCACACTTGGCAGCAGTTTAGGATGAAATATAAAAACATTGTTCAAACATGACCTCGGCATAATCTCATGGGGGTACCTCATTTTGATCACGTTTTACATTGTAAAGTAAATATTAAGTGGCTGTTTGACTGTGCAGTTGTTTTATCCCCAACATAATGCTGTTTTCACACACATAAATGTCTCCTCATCTATATCATGTTCTGTTAAATAATTAAGCCTATTTAAACTAACACAGACTTATACTCCGCCAACAGAAAGAAGGCAGATGCCTGTAAAACGAGCACACTTTTCTGACCGCCCTGCATACAGTTGCCTTACTCAAGTGCTCAGCATCTCCGACATTGTACAAAAAAAATTCCATTTGCAAAGAAACAGAGCGCAACACACACTATCTGCTGGGATGTGAGAGCATACGATTGGTGCAAATGTAAGCAAGGATTAGGTTGTGTATGTAGACGATGCACTGTGACGTGAAACGGTACAGCTCAAAAAGATAACTGTGTGGAAATGCTAGAACATCTATGCGCGGTCTGATAACCATCTCCCGACGAATATTTAATTTCACCTTCATCCATGGGATCGTTATCAAAAGGACATGCCTTGTTAGTGAAAAAAGTCTCCACCTACTGTGCCTAATGGACTTCTAATATACTGACTTTTTTAATGATTGTTTTAAATGACAGATGGCAGAACTAGGCTATGCCAAAACTCGCCTGCTGACTGAATGAATGAGGAAATCAAATGGAGTGTGTGGCTCTGAAAGAGGGCGGAGACAGAGAGAAACTCGAGGTTCATTGAGAAAAACCTGGTCCCGACCAGGTTAGGTTCATAGAGTCTGTTACTGCGGTAACTGACCGAGAGCTTAAGTTACCTCTCTCTCTGAAACAGGCTAGAGTTACCCCTCTTTCTCTGGTTTGAGTTACCTCCCTTTTTGAAACGGAAAACTCAGAGTTTCCCTCATTTCAGGGTTAACAGACTCTGAGTTTTCAATAAACCTGCTTTGTGAAACGGACCCCTGCTCTGTTGTTCAAATAGTAATGTCTTCAGCAACGGAGCAGTAAGGAGGGCTTTCTCTCTGTGAGCGCTGGGGAAAGCCAAGATGCTGAGTGGGCAAAAGATTTTTGAGGTGAAATAGACTGAGCAGAGGTATTTTCTTCGCCACAGAGTTGGTTTAAGTTGTTCAGTGCTGCAGCATGTGTTGGCCAGCCAGTCAGTCTTATCTGCTAACATTACTGCTCCACTCTGGTAACCTCAGTGTCTGGATGATGGCGAAGGAAGTATTTACAACATACATCACATTTGACCTGCAAATGTAATTATTGAGATATTAAATTAAAACAAGCTTGCAATAGTTGCCTTTCGTAAACATGATTACAAGTTAACTCTAGTATGTCTACACTGTAGACTGTCCAGGAGCTGCACTGCCCTCCTAGTTGAGGTCTGCCTCTTTCGCCCTTGTCTCGCCACCAGACAATCAGAGATCTCTGCCTTCTGATAGTCTGGGGACACTCCTTTCTAAACTGTGTTTAACACACCGGAGAAAACGGCTGGCAACAAAGCAACACCTCTTGCATTTTTTAAAAGGACACGCCCTCCCAGAAATGTGTGCTCCCCCTTTTCTTGTCCGTAAGGAAACAAACACACAGAGAGCTTGAAAATGGATGCCGAGAGATTTAACTCCGTTTTATCAAACGTGTGCTCAGTCCACAAGATTGTGGAAATGAAGGACTTACAGCAAATTTGTTTTAAACTTTTAACGCAGTCAGACTATGTTTACGAGCACAAGAGTTCAACGAGCCACCAAAGGCCTGCCCTGCAAATTTACTATTGGTTCTGCAATGTAGGGAGTTTTTTTAAATTCTGAAATTGTATCTACCCATCTAAACACAAAATCAGGGAGAAAGACACTAGTCTTTCGTTAAGCAAAGCGTCCATTATTTCCCCCACCCCTACTGGCCATGCTACAAACCTACAGGGGGAAAAAAGACAATGGCAAAATGAAGAGATAAACAGATTTTATGAGACAATACCATATTTCATTTTCATTTTCCACAGACAGATATTGGCAGATGTTATTCAATTTAATAAACACATCATATTTAAAATGTACATTCTTAAAACATACATCAAGTTGTGCAGAATGTGTGCAATACTGTATTCATGTATGTATGTTTTGTGTTTTATTACAGAATAGACCTTGCATCACCACCACTGTCATACACTGTGCATGGGGCATCACTTTAGTGCAACACAAAAGTTGCATGAACCTTTATTTTACTCTGCTAAATTATTCATGTCCACTCACATTTGATTTCAAACAAGTATGTAGCTTGGATGAGATTTAGCATTTTCATCGACTGCTATAGGAAAGCCATAAATACAGCATAAAAATGTTTGCGTTGTTGTAGCAGTTACTGTATGTACAGAAGCAAGTGGGATGGATGTGAAGCATTTAGAGAACCCCTTCAAAACACCAGGCCTTCAGTTGATTTCCAGCAGTCAGTCCTGAAGTGGTGTCAGTATGAAGGCAAGTTCAACTCTAACTCCGGGGGGGTTTTACATATTACTGTCATACCTACATACATTACTGTATGTTGCTTTTATCTCTTACAAATGACCTCTACAATTTGTCCCATAAGGTTGGAAGCACCAAGGCTTTCACATAGAGTATATGGAGCTCATCATGTACAGTCACTGCCAATCAGTCTATCCTTATCATAATAATGTTGCATCCTTTCAGGTGAAATCTTCCCCCTAATGGATATTGAGAGAGCTGCAGTAAACGGTGATTATCAGTTTGAAGAATGTGCATTTGAGTACAGAACCACTCAGCTTGTAGTAGAAACTGTTTCCGTCAGGTGTGTGTGTGTGTGTGTGTGTGTGTGTGTGTGTGTGTGTGTGTGTGTGTGTGTGTGTGTGTGTGTGTGTGTGTGTGTGTGTGTGTGTGTGTGTGTGTGTGTGTGTGTGCGTGCGTGCGTGCGTGCGTGCGTGTGTGCCTGTGTGTGACCAGCATGTGTGTCCACATCAATTGCACGTCAAGTTTGCATCAGCAGGTTTGGAGGTTTATTTAATGTCATAGCAGCAACTTGTAATGTAAAGTAACAACGACATACACACTTGTAAGACCATCAATGAAGGAAACAAAGTTTGCACAATATATTTTTTTCCTCAGTTACGGTTTATGCTGCCTATTTAAGTTCTGTTACTGTTATAACATAGTGGAAAAAAATCCCCCCTGTGTTTCATAAAAGTGATGGGAAGCAAACACTTAAAACGCATATGGTGATGCAGGCTAAAAATCTGCCATGAGCGATTAATCAGAACAGTTACAGCCACATGAAAATACTCTAGCTCCTATTTCAATGATAAAAATATGTATTGCAATGACAGGCTCACTGCTGTTATTTATGTTTCAATAACCAGGCGTTTTCTCTTCTGAAGCACTGTGTCATCAAACTGCATGACATGGCACTTATGTAAAAAAAAAAAAAAACAGTGACTGACAAATTAAAAGAACATTCACACCATAAAATAGCTTATCTATTTTCATTCAACTCATTTGAAGGCTGCAGTGATACAGACAGATACAACACACCGTCACTACAATCCTCAAGTCAGCGAATTCAAATACTGTTGCATCTAAAATATACTTTTGGTGTTTTTATAGAAAGGAAGACTGTTAAGAAGTCATTTTATAACATATTTGAGGTGCAGTCTGAGAGGATCTTTAATGTGGGTACAATGTGGCTACATTTTACTGACATTAGGGGCATTTTGATTGTATATGTATGTAAAAAATAATTGCCATACATGACAAACAAACAATAAGTGGACTAATATCTGTTCATGTCTGTGATCACAACATACTGTACTTCAGTTTTGTCACCAGTAATTCAATTATGGAGGAGAGCATGTACTGAACTGTCCAGGCTAGTTGATTTTTTCTTGATGGTAATATATAAATTTACCACACCTCTCACAGACACACTCACTACTGACTAATCAGTTATTAGTACAAGTTGTTACTGGGGCTGCGGGGCAACTCCTGGATCTGATATGAATGAATATAGGCATATAAAAATACAACAAGCATACTTACAGTATGTCCTGCTGCTCTTTCCTGGTAAAAGGTGTTTCATACAACTAGATACGGGTGTACTTATATACACTATGATATTTTATAGTGGCCCCTAATTTGCATATTTTTCATTTAAATTTAATAAACGTTTATATATCTGAGTGATGACTGTTTTTATTTGTGGATTAATACAAATGTTTTAGTTTTACCCATTTCAGTTCAGAGTATTGTTTTATTAGAGCACAGGATTTATTGGTATACATACAAAGATAGGTATATACAATTCATGACTTGGATCATGACAGTTTTACATTTAACTTGCCTTTGATGGAGAGATTCCAATTAATTTCAACTTCAAATTAAAGACACAGGATACAGAGAGGCTTAACTCTCGCTGAACTGCTTCAAGGTTTTACAATTTTGGGCACCACAGACTCGGTGGTGATTGAACATTTCACAGTTGAAATCAATACATTCTGTGGAAAATACATTGCAGTAATACAGTACAAACAGCAGAGGGGCCATCTGGCTTCTTAATTCACGTCACAGCTCAAGAACGAGTCACTTCTCTAGGTTTCACCCCCACCCCCCAAAGAAACATCCCTTTCGTCACATGCGTACAGTGGTTAGAAGACAACCCTACATTGTCAGACTTACCTCTTGATTTTCAGATGTGGACCACGATAGTAAACTACAGTTTTCCCCCCACTCACATTAAACTATTGCAATTCCAATACTGCCTAACTTATATCATGAACATAAAAAAAGGCAACTTTAACAAGTGCACTAATAGACTTTGTCATGCAATGTTTGGATTTTTGTCATGTATACAAAGCATTGTGTCACATAGGCTTAGTATTAATTTGAGCATTGCCACTTTGAACACACCTTGGATTAGAATTTGATGGAAGCTCTTTTCTTGACATGGATCATTGTGGACAAATAATAACAATAATAATAATGATAATGATAATAAAAACAGAAAATGAACTGTATAGAACTGTGTATTCATTGACACCAATGAAGTCAGGTGGGTAACACCAGCATTCCATTATATTAACATGATTCAAAGCTAGCCATGTGATGGGATTAAATGTCACTATGATTAGTATACAGATGTGTCAAGTGTCTAAAGGTGCACAACTGCCTGGAGTAAGCTTACGTGGATGTGACAAATCACAATTCACATTTGCAATTATTTCATGTTTCCTTTTCCCCTTTTCTCTCTTTAACAAGGAGAAGAAATAAAAAAGTATATTGCTTCAAAAACTTTTTTTTTTCTTTTTTTTGATATTGTGAAACATTTCATTCCCCACTTCTCAGGTTTGTCTAGCTAGACAGAGCATTACATTATCAGTCAAAGATACATACAGAAAGATGCTGTGAATCCAAGAGATTAAACGATCAAGGATGGGACGTGACAGTGACTAATTCCTGGGACCACTTGCTGGAGTCTGTCTGTCTGTCTGTCTGAGCCAACCTCCTATCTACCAGCAGGTGGCACAATGCAAGCACTGATGTATTGCCTGGGTGAAGGGGAGGGGCTGAGAGATTAGTCTGTCACAGTAACAATAGTCAGTCCAAAGACCATGGCCTCAGTGTATTCCAGCTGTGTGACTGAGGATCTGAAAACCTAGCTGCACATGCTCTCCATCCATCCCTACCACCCACTGCCTCCTACGCCTTTTGTCAGTGTGTAATGTTAAAACACAAAGTGCTCCTCATTTGCTCTTTCCAGATGTGCTGGAGCCCCCTGCCCCGCCCTCCATTTTGTCGGCAATCTCTGATGTGTCTAACTTCTCAGAGCCATCCCCTTTCTCTGACCTCTCCTTCTCAGACCTCTCCTCTCCTTCAGCCAGCTCGGACCTCTCTGACCTGGCATCTGCATCCCCCTCTGACTTCTCCTTCCTCTCCGAGTGGTCGGGGTCCATAGATGAGGTGCCTGGCTTGTCCCACTTGGCAATGGCCTGATGCTCAGCTATACAGGTGGTGATATTTGAAGTCCAGGCTTTCAGGTCCTCCTACAGAAACCAGTAAATGACACATCTTATACAAGTAGTCTCTTTCTCATGGAGCTAATAGCTTTCTATTTTTCATATTGCATTGTGTGATGTTAATTTTCAGTCCACGTTGGACTTCCTCAGTGCAGAATCTGCACACGGACTGAAACATTTGCACTTTTTGCTCTCTATTCACATTTGCACATTTTTTCACTGTCTGTGCCGCCCTGCAACATGTCAAATGGAGATTTTTGAAATACAGACTTCAGTCTGAATCTTTTTTTGTTCTGTGTGCAAGTCTTCCTTTGCTACACTGTGACATTTCTTTGACTTCCGCACCAGAAAATAAGTCTAACGTAGGACAGTTTTTTAAGGTGCAGCTCATCTCGTGTCTACCATAAATCAGCCCCACCCACCAGAAGATTTCTCAACCGAGGGATCAGGAGACACTGGTGACCTCCAAAGGGTCACCACATAAAACTGAGACATGGTAAGATGTGTAATGGTGCAGAAACAAAGAAAAACAAAGTTCTGCAACACAAATGTGTTATCTTTTTTTGACTTAAAACCTTTTTGGGGGAAATATTGGATCTATATGGCACAGTAATGGACTTGCACATAGACAAGATACTTGTCTCATTTACTCCACTGACCTCTTAAAGGATAACTTCGGTATTTTTCAACCTGGGCCCTATTTCCCCATGTGTATGTGTGTGTATGATTCATAGGTACAACTCGTTTTAAAATTGGTTCAGTATTGAGGGAGGCGGATGCAGCCGGCAGCCGCGAAACGAGTTATAACGGTAAATGTGGGGGCAAATGTGTTCCGTATAAATTTGCGCATTAAAAGTGTTTTTTTTCACCACAGTCCAGCTCATATCTCCAGCGTAATCTCTGTCAACAGCATGGAAATCGTCTGTCTTGCCTTCACTTCCTCTGGGCTGTGTAACGACATGTCACGTGACCTGTGTTGCCGGAGGTAAACAGACCAGCCATGCTCAGAGCCGGTCAGAGCGGAGTTGGTTGTCCCGGAGTACAATTGAGAGTTTTGCTGCATCGATTGAAAACAATGGTTCGTGTTTGTGCTTATCCGAATTGCAAGAACAGGATGTTGCGCAACACCCCACACAGCTTTCATAGGCTGCCTTTGTCAGACGGCGAGATGCTGAAGCTGTGGCTAATTGTGCTACAACTGGATGCTAACACTCCTCTCCACTGTGTCTGTAGCTGGTCTCTCTACTCGTGGGACAGCTGTTTTCTTGAGGAAGAAGTGTTTCGGGATTGGATGTCTTCTCCTCTTGGGCTGGCAGTAGTCATCTCGGGAAAAGTGTGCACTGCAGACCCGATGGTCTGCAAGGCGCAGCGTCTGGACAGGACCTCCGGCAACACAGGTCACGTGACATGTCGTTACACAGCCCAGAGGAAGTGAAGGCAAGACAGACGATTTCCATGCTGTTGACAGAGATTACGCTGGAGATATGAGCTGGACTGTGGCGAAAAAAAAAACACTTTTAATGCGCAAATTTATACGGAACACATTTGCCCCCACATTTACCGTTATAACTCGTTTCGCGGCTGCCGGCTGCATCCGCCTCCCTTAATACTGAACCAATTTTAAAACGAGTTGTACCTATGAATCATACACACACATACACATGGGGAAATAGGGCCCAGGTTGAAAAATACCGAAGTTATCCTTTAATGTGATATTCCACTCACCCATTTCTTTTGTTATTTACAAATTGGAAATTTCATGCATAGTAGATATTCCCTGTTCCACAATTTACTAGCTGAGACAACCTTTGATAGAAGTTTTGACATAAAAGTGCAAATTTGAGTAATCACAGTGATATATGATGTACTGTAGTGAACTGTACATTCTCATTTTCTTTTCACTGAATAAATGAATGAATACATTTTTATTATTGTGTCATACAAGCAGTTATGTCCAGCCCCCATGGGCTTACAAGACACCATAAATTCAGAGCAAGCCAAGGTCAGAGTCCAGCAAACATAAATTCAAACAGCATTAAAAGGAAAGAAAATGAATCAAAACAGCAAAAGCATCATACATTATTGCATTATCATTTTTGGAAGACCAAGTTCATGGATCACTCACAATGGCATTTATTGTGTACAACTAAAAAAGAAATCAAAATAAATACTAACAAAACAAACTTCCTTGCCCTCTCTTCCAGGTTTTAGCAACAAATTGGCAAACTTAAACACATCAAAACTGAACAACCATTTTAGCTTTTGGTTATCTGAGCACCAGAAAATGTCAGGGTGAAGACAAGCTATTTCATAAAACATTAACTCTTTTAAAGCTACTCTTACCTTTCTTGCATTTCACACAGCACTTAGAAAAAACTCCCACCTCCCTCCAAAGTCCCATACCCCTCCTCCTGCAACTCCACCTCCCTCCAAAGACCTACTCCCCCTCCTCCATTACATCCTCATTACATCTATGATGGACGTAGGCGTTGGCAAGGTAACGTTAGATAGACTGAAGAGGAGAGCGAATGTAATGTTACAACAAGACAGTCAAACGCAACCCCGGAGTTTTAAAACTCAACCGCAGTCAGTGATGACTGATGAGTTTTAGAATGAGGTTACAGTGCTTACGTTAGATAGAAGTGTTAACCAGAGGTGGAAAAAGTACTGAAAAATTCTACTCAAGTAAAAGTACCTTTGAAATTCTACCTAAGTACAAGTAAAGCTACCCATCTAAAAATCCACTCAAGTAAAAGTAAAAAGTAGTTTTAAAATTGCACAGCCCTCATTCATTTTGACTGATTTTGACTGTTGGACTGATGATACAGAGAGCAACTTTTTGAGCAATGTTGTTGGGCATTATTCTCAGGGATGCAAACATGATTAATATTAAGGAACGCATCTGTTGCCCGGACATTGAACTGTTTGCTGTTGGACTCAGGCCGTATTATTTGCCCAGGGAGTTTTCACATACCATTATTGTAACTGTTTACATCCCCCCATCTGCCAACCCAACGTCGGCATGTGACGTCATTCACTCCGCCATAGCCCATCTGCAGACTGAACACCCGAGTGCCTTCATAGTAGGGCATTAACAGAAAAGTAAATTTGTCGATGCGTCGACATCAGTGGCACAAGTCGACGCCCCCCAGGAGGAGTCCACAAGTTGTGTGTTTTTTCCCTCTCTCTCTCTCTCTCTGTGCTTACGCTGATACTTTATCCTTGACTAAGTGAACATACTCGGGCGTACTATAAGCGGAGCAGGCTCCGCGAGGAATGTCCGCAGTCATTCAGGATTTCATAGTCGAGCGCACTTCCGCATTGTAGTTTCCTGTAAAAATGTCCGTGAAAAATCCCCCGATGTCAAAAATACATGCCGAGCAGTCACTGGTGCACAGAGCGGAGTCCGCGGAGGTCCGCGCGGACTCAAAGCGGACGTCTGCAAGCCCTGTGTGCGCAAAGCTCAGATTTTAAGACCGCCCTCAGCATGTATTTTTCACATCGGGTGATTTTTCACAGACATTTTTACAGGAAACTACAACGCGGAAGTGCGCTCGACTATGGAAGCCCGAATGACTGCAGACATTCCTTGCGGAGTCAGCTCCGCTTATAGTACGCCCAAGTATGTGCGGGCCTTGAGTTTTGTGCGCATAGGGCTTGCGAACGTCCGCAGAGTCCGTTCTGCATCCTTCCGCCTGAGTATGTTCGAGCCTTCACAGACACACATCAGATGTGTGGAGATACTTCACTTTCCTCTGCTGTGTCAATGTGATGACGTCATCAAATGACTTGTCGACTCGACTTCGACTTTATTGACAGATAAGTAGACCTGAAAAAAATCAAAGTTGTTAATGCCCTACTTCATAGCTATCTCGGGTGACTTCAACCATGTCACCATGGCAACAACATTGCCCACCTTTACACAGTCAGTACGTTTACATGACACTTGAAAAAAACAAATTATTGCTTTGAGTATATGAGCTGTCCTACCAGAGAAGAGAGAACACTGGACTTGCTGTATGCAAACGCCAATTCAATTTTTTCAATTCAATTTTATTTATAAAGCCCAATATCACAAATCACAATTTGCCTCACAGGGCTTTACAGCATACGACATCCCTCTGTCCTTAGGACCCTCACAGCGGATAAGGAAAGACTCCCCCCAAAAACAACTTTAACGGGGGGAAAAAAAAGGATAGAAACCTCAGGAAGAGCAACTGAGGAGGGATCCCTCTTCCAGGACGGACAGACATGCAATAGATGTCGTACAGAACAGATCAACATAATAAATAAACAGTAATCCAGGGATGCAAACAGCTGCTCCCCCCTCCCCCCTCTGGGTAGGTCCGACCACAACCTGGTGCACCTTAACCCCTGCTATGTACCACTAGTCAGGAGCCTGCCTGCGACCATGAGGACAGTGAGGAGATGCTCAGAGGAGGCTTATGAGACACTGTAGCGCTGTTTTGGTGTGACAGACTGGCAGGCCCTCTGTAAGCCACATGGGGAGGACATTGATGGGCTCGCAGAATGTATCACGGACTACATCAGTTTCTGTGTGGACTCCACTGTCCCAGCCAGGACTGTCCATTGTTATCCAAATAACAAACCGTGGGTAACAAAGGACATCAAAGCCATCCTCAATGCAAAGAAGACGGCCTTCAGAGCTGGTAACAGGGAGGAGGTGAGAATGATACAGGGGGAACTGAAGATGAAGATCAGGGAGGCCAAGGAGAGGTACAGGAGGAAGCTGGAGTGGAAACTCCAGCAGAACAATATGAGAGAGTTGAAGGCAGTGTGGACAGGGTCAATGAACTGAATCTGTTTTTTAAAAGATTTGGCACTGCTGGCCCTGCCCACCCCCCTTCTGACTCTTCTGCTGTCTGTTTGCCCGTTTCCACTGAAGAAGTTCCTGGTACTATTTGGGGGCAGGAAGTACTACAGGAATGTCCTCTTGTGCGGCCCTCTCAACCGCCGTGTCTCCACTGAGAGAGCGGAGTAGGAGGAAGGTTCCTGTAAAGTTACCGGGCTCTGGATGTGACGTAATCGTTGCGCGACCATTTTGATTGTATGGGGGCGACGTAGTGGCGTAGGGACTCTGTTAGCCAATAGCAGTGTCTGTAATAACTCACTAAACTCACAAAGTGGCCCGTGAAAAAATATTTTTTTCCAGCGGATGTCTTAGTTACAACATGATTGGCTTGGATTGGATTAGCTAACTGGAGTAGTTTCATGTTGTTTCCGACAACAGGAGGCTTTTAACAGAGGACGTCCTGATGTTAGCTTTGCTGCTGCTGTTAGCCGTCCCTGTCAGCTGATGCTTTCTAGACATTGTGATTTCCCCAAACTGAATAAATACCACACATAGTAACACAAAACTGCTTTGCTAGCTCAATCATGTTGTAACTAAGATATCTGCCGGAAAAAATATGTTTTTCATGGACCGGTTATTGAGTTTGTTTACATGGCGGTGGAAGCTAAGAACGAGCTAACCCTTGTCTGCTGAGTTTTAAAAATACAGGCTATTTTGTTGCTTTCTGTTGACGTCACATTCCGCCTTGAGTATATCCAGTCAGCACCAAGTAATCCCCAAGCCCCAGCCAGGAGTTTTTCGGGGCCGTTCTGAGTACCTACCCCGAAGCAGGGACTTGTTTAGCCCCTGTAAAAGTACCAAAACTCTGTCCTTCGGTTGTGGTTCCTGCGGTGGAGACACGCACCAACGGCCCCAGCCCCGTAAATTTACCCGAAGTTCCTGCGGTGGAAACGGGCCATTGGACAGCCATCACCCACTCCACCCTCCTCCCCCACTCCTCCCTCTCACACTCCAACAGCCTCCTGCCTGAGCCCTCCTCACACCTCCTCCCCCCGTGGCCAGACTGACTGCACTCACCATCATGAGGACTACACCCCTCCCCCACATGTCATCACCTCCAAAATGTGCTTCACTCCTGACCATGTGAGAAGACAGCTGATGAGACTCCACTCAAATAAGGCTGCAGGCCCTGATGGTGTCAGCCCCAGGGTGCTCAAAGCCTGTGCCCCCCAGCTATGTGGAGTACTTCAGCATGTCTTTAACATGAGCCTGAGTCTCCAGAGGGTCCCCATGCTGTGGAAGACATCCTGCCTCGTTCCTGTGCCAAAGACCTCGCGTCCCAGTGGCTCCAAGGACTACAGACCTGTGGCATTGACCTCGCACATCATGAAGACCCTAGAGAAACTTGTCTTGGAGCAGCTCCAGTCCATGGTCAAGCCATTTTGGACCCCTCCAGTTCGCCTAGCAGCCCTGACTTGGAGTTGAGGACGCCATCATCTACCTGCTCAATCGCATCTACGCCCACCTTCCTCTTCACCCTCCACACCAACTTATTTATTTGGCGTTATAGATGCTTTCTATCCAGGTCAATTCACACACTTGTGAGTAAAGCATATAAGAGGAGAGGGCTCCATCTGGTCTCTTCATAAACTAAAGTTATATTATTTTGCGCGACGGACGCTTTGTATAATAACATAACAATATACTATTTATCTGTTATACGGTGAATCGTTTCACCTTATAATGTGATGACTTATATTGTTTACATGACAGCATGCCATTTCTGTCTCTACTGTTGCGTGCACCAAACCCCCCAACCGCTCGGGCGCCTGACCAAGGCAGCCCTCTAATTCTGACATCTCTCTACTTTGTGCATGTATAGGTCCTGTTTGTGCACCTGTGTGTTAATGACAAAAAGAGTGAAAAAAATTAATTTCCCCTTAGGGGGATTAATAAAGTATATAAAATTTAAAAAAAAAATTAAATTAAACCTAGCTCTAGAAACATTACTTCGCAGGGTCTTGCATTTGGGTCCACTTATAGTTCTATATCTAAGTCAGTAAAATAATAAGTGGGTAAATATTGGCACATATTGAAAAGTGACCCTCAAATTTCAAGTTCATTTTAAACTCTGCCCAGATATTCCAACTTGTGTGATTATGTAATGAAGTCAGAATTGCCAAAGAGGCCTTGTCATTTTCTGTCAAAAATCCCCAGTGGGAATTTTCCTTGGCATAGCGGTATACACTGTTACTCTATGATCAAGGGTAATCAATTCACTCATCCTAAGTCTGGTGTTGACATCAAGGTGAGATGCAGAATCACAAATAACACTAATAGTGTGATTTACCTATAAAATGTCCATGTAATTTGTATTATGTTGGGAAAACAAAACAATAGCTAAAATCCAGGATCTGCAAACATAAATGTTCTATTCACAATCATGATGATAAATCATGTATGGCTAGGTATTTCAACAGTGAGAACCACAGCTCGAGTAAACTTCACTATATAGACATTGAGACAGTGAAGATACCACAGAGGGGTGGGAATACAGACAGAATCCTTCTTCAAAGAGAGGCATATTGGATACATATTCTTGATACCCTCATCCCCAGTGGGATGAATAAGGAGATTTCATTCACTTGTTTTTATGAAGTAAATTTTATCTATGAAGTGAATGTATTTGTGTTGTAGAATGTTTTCGTTTTATAATCTATAAGATTTTGTGCTATTAAAGTTGTGGCACCCCTTGCTGGGATATACTTGTTGTGCTGTTTGTAGTCCTTATGTGAGTGCTCTGATTGATAAACATTCTTCTTGCATTCATGTCTTGTTACTGCATCTTGCTAACTCAGTTTTACTGCTTGTCACTAACTCGGCTTCTGCTCTGGGACCTCTGTGCTCCACTGTCTGGCAGGTTAACTCATATTGCAGCGGTGCCTGGATCGTGTGACGTGGTTGTGCTGCTGCCGTGGTCCTGCCTGATGCCTCCTGCTGCTGCTGTTATCATTAGTCATACTTCTACTGTTATTATCATACTTACAACATATTATTGTAGCTATTGTCATTACTGCCTGCCGTGCATCTCTCTCTCTCTCTCTGTCTCTCTTTATGTATCATTTTGTCATATGGATTACTACAAATTTATCATGCTGATGTGTTCTGTATGACATCAATTGCACGTCTGTCCATACTGGAAGAAGGATCCCTCCTCAGTTGCTCTTCCTGACGTTTTTTTTCTTGTTAAAGAGTTTTTTGGGAAGTTTTTCCTTATCTGCTGTGAGAATTCAAAGGACAGGGATGTCCCTCTGAGGCAAATTATGATTGTGATATTGGACCTTATAAATAAAATTGAATTGAATTGAATTGAATATATGTTGTTGTTTTTTTTTTTTGTTTTTTTTGGAAAAGAAGACTTATGTTCTTATCGAGACTTCCTCAGGCTATTTTGTTAAATCAATTAATTTTATTTTATGAAAAAAATGCCCCCTCAGCTATTTATGTTCTTGTATCTATTGTTGTTTTAGAATTATGGACAGCATTGTTTGCTCTTTGTAGGGGCTGGGGGCACATCTGTAGGTGTGGCGCTGTCCATACTACTGAAACGGAGCACTACACAGATAGAAAGATAGACAGACTGATAGTTACATAGCTTGGTTGTTTTGACAGAGGATCATTCATAAATTCCGAATAAATTTTACAGTAGCCTTTTGTTGTTGTTACTTAGCTTTTCTGAGGCTATTGCATGGTTACATTAAAGAATTTCTGTCCCCCAGTTTTGAAAAGCCCTCTCAGTCACTACATTCTGACACCTGTCTTGAGCTGACTCCCAGTGATAGGTACTTTGGCAGTTGTGAACTGCATCTATGGAGTCCTTAATGCACCTAAAGCTGATCTGTGAGACATGATCATTGAGAAATGATGCTACCTTCAAAAGGTCAAACTCATTTTCCTTCTGTACAGCCCCATGGATTTAAAAATCCTTCTTAGTGTACACATATACCGATCAGCCAAAACATTCAATCACTGGTGAAGTGGGTACCTGGTCTGTAACAGTGTTTGGGTGGATGGAGTGTGTCAGGTGGCACCCACACGAATGCCAGAAACCAAGGTTTCTCAATAGAACATTACAGAGTAACAAAATGGTCAATGTCATTCACTTCACCAGCCAGTGGTTTTGTTTTGGCTGATGCGTGACTTATCACACTATCATCCACCATGCTCTGTAACAGCAGGATTTCACCATGTTTCAACCCAAGCATTAGGCAGAACTTAATCAAATCAAGTAAATGAGTCATATTTATCAATTTATCTTTTCTCCACACACGTTTCCTCAGTCAAACATGACTTTAATATTATAACAACATGTTATCACATTATAATGTGAAATATTTCACGTTTTAACAATGTAAGCGATAATGATTTAATGTGAAACAGTTTACAACAACAAGTTAAAATGCTATAACATGAAATGTTTCAGGTCATAACAACATAAAAAGTATATTTTTATAACAAGAAAAGTTACCTTTTATAATGTGATAACCTTTATGTCGTAATAACATAAAAATATCCTGTTGTAGTCTGACTGAAGAATTAGGCAAGATCAAGCGGTAACCTCTGCTTTTGAAAAATAATGCCAACACTGAAGTGACAAAAGCTGTAGTTCCTCTAATGGCCACTTGAGTGACAGGTTGTCTGTGAGGCATTGCTACTGTCTGTTAGTGAGATCCATCCCTCGCTCCTCCATGGTTCCATTCACTCATCCAAATATGGTCACTTCTGGCTCCAGAAATCCAAGATGGTGACAGCAGATGGTGAGTGCCGAATTCAGGATTGTGCTCGGTGACAGAAAGTATTGTATAATGAAAGTGTGGTTTATGGGGAACCGATCTAAACACCTTTTTATGTGGTGGCCTTTTGAAATGAGCAGTAGTTTCGATGCAAATGATGCAACATTTGCACTACTCATGAATTCATGTGCCTTTAAATTTTTCAATTTGTGCAAGGTTTCACATGACACTGCGTTGCAAAAAGCCTATCAGCATTGAAACTAGTTGAGATTCTCTTGATGTTACCAAGAATTAGAAATGGAAGACAAACTTAATTGTCGCTGCCTGTGAGCACCCAGAGCTCCACAGCTCAACTTCAGTAGCCTTTTTGTACAGAGAGAAAACAAAAAATAAGAGGGCTCGTAGAAAGTGAGTGAAGCCATAGGATTACAAGTTCTGAAGTTCTGAAAAGCTATACTATAAAGTTCTGAAAATATGTGACTTGTGTAAGCTATTTTGTTAAGTTACTCCTCTCCTTAGCAAAATGCTCTGACTAATATAAGTTGGCCTTTTATTTTTGGGGTCCATGTCATTGGTCCGACAGCCCATTAGTTCGACATCCCGTTAGTCCGACTGTCCGCGGTGCTGAACGGCTCGCAGCGGGCGTATGGTGTGCTGCGACCAGCTCTGGGTCAGCTGGGAAAGGTTGGAGGCGGAGCAGGCTCACGGCTTATGTGTTTGTCACTTTCTTTTTCATTTCAACCCACACCATGATCTTTTCCTGACCCTAACCAAGTGGTTTTTGTGCCTAAACCTAACCAGACCTTAACCACAGGGCATCATGATGATTTCGGAACAGACTTCGGAGCAATGGGTTTAATATGGTCGGAATAATGGGATGTCGGACCAATGGGCTGTCGGATCAATGGGCAGTTCCCTAAACAATGAAGGGAAGTGTCAATGTGCTGCAGTTGACAATAAAAAACATACGAGAGTTTTGGTTCACAGTGGTTCAGTGCACTGAGCCTCCGTGTTCATCATGTTCAAATCACTTGATTCCAGCTATTGGTTGCATTTTACCAGCCTTTAAAGGAAGCCCCTTTCTTCAGGATACTACCACCTGTTACCAATTAACTGTTATTTTTATGTGGAATGTTCCAAACAGGTGTTTTTTCAACATTCCACAACTCCCCCGGTATTTGTTGCTCCTGTCCCAACTTTTTTGGTGTGTGTTGTAGGCATCAAACTCATGTACGCATGTATATTTATAAAAAAAAAAAAAAAGAGTTCATTAGAATGAACATTGAATATTTTCTCGTTGTAATATATTAAATTAAATATAGGTCAAAAACAATTTGCAAGCCATTGCATTCTGTTTCGATTTACACTGTACACATTGTTTCAGCTTTTTGGAATCACGATTTTATCATTTCACCAGATCACACCAGGTTTATTCTAAATAGACATTCCTTTTCCAACCTCAGACATCTGTTTAATATTATCTAAAACCCCTCCACCCTCATCACCCATGAAGCTTTGATATTATCAGATGCAGGAAAAGCTTTTGACAAAGTAAAGTGGGACTCCACTCAAGAAAAATTTCACTTTTTAGAAGACTCTTATTCTATCAATTGCTTTGCTTTTCAGCTTGCTATATTTGCTTTTTTTTTTTTTTTTTTTTTTTTTTTAAGTGATTTTCATAGTTTTCTGTTAGATGTATCAAGCTTACAGTCTGGCACCTTGGTCCTACCATTTTGCAAAGTCCAACCTCTCCTGGCCAGGAATGTTTTGAACTCAGCAAAACAAGATGAAAATCATTACAGATAAATACACTGCCACACTGTTCTAGTGAGTTGTAAATGATAATCAAGACAGATTACTTTTAGCTGATTCATTGCATTGTTTTTAAGAAAATTCTGCGAAGTATAACTTTAAATGAAAGGGAAATACTTCCCATCCATATAGTTGCAATAAACTATTTGTCCTATCCTAGCCACTGAGGTTACCCAGCACAGCTTTACATATCTCAGAGTTCAGGCCTTTCAAAAGCATGCAGACCTTATAAGTCTAATTTTGCTTCTCTTTTGTCCTGTACCCCAAAAGGCTGTGAATGGTTGTCTGTGTTGAATTTATCTCTAGTTCCATGAGTCAATTCGGTGAAAATTAATACTCCAATCCTATCATTTTCAATGCATTCACGTAGAAGATCTAAAGCCAGGAAACCTTACCTCATCTTTTGCATGGAATGCAAAGTTGTTTCCATCGGTCATTCTGTTGCAGAAAAAAATCCACAGGAACTGTTAGTTTCTAATGCACTGCTTTGCCTTTTATATGTCTGATAAGTAATAATAATAATGCACTTGTCTAATAAAATCACAATTTCTGGCATTAAAATTTGCCACAATAGAAAAGCTCTTACTGAAGAATGAAGACGTTTTTCTTCTTTTTGTATCCCATTGAGGGATCAAATGAACAGATACTGAGGTCTACGGGAGGCTCTTCATTGTATGTTGTGGTGTGGTTCCTGGCATCCTTGTAGAAGGTCAACTGTCCCTCTTTCAGCACACAGTATACGTTCACCCAGGACTTACTGTAAAATTCAAATGACACATTAAGCAGATCTTAACAAATTAAGATTGAATACATATCTGGACATGGATATAATCTTATGTACATAATTAATTTTCTATCAATAAAAGTATTATATTAAAGATGCAAGATGTCATGCTAGAAGCTACAGGAATGAAGTCAGCATCCCAACCAGCTGATGACTCATGTAGAGGACATGGGAATAAACAAACAGCTTTGCTTTTTTGTTGTAGTTGTAGAGGAAGTTAGTCCTAGTATTACAAGTATCAAAAATAACACATCGCATCCAAGATCATCAGCCATCCCACACCAAACCTCACAGAGCTCAACCACTGATCTGCCACACGTCTCGCATGAACAATAACCAATGACTCGGATCACCCTCTCAACCCACACTTCACACAGCTGCCGTCTGGGCGCAGATACAGGACCCTGAGATGGAGACGAGCGCGCTTCAACAAGAGCTTTGTCCCGTCTGCCATACATGCAGCGTCTGCCATACTAGGGATCGACCAATAATCGGCACTGCCGATAATATCGTCTGATATTGATATTCAGCATTTTTATGATAGCCGATAAAATACGTTTATTTTAATTAAAATACATTTATTTTAATTAAAACGCGCTCCTTTGGCTCCCATGCAGCTGTCTCTCTCTGCCTGTCTGCCTGAAGTCTCCACTCTGTGCTGTGTAACAAATGTCCCCCACTGATTACAGGGCACAAGTGAGTGACAGCCAATCAACACTGAAGGTAGATGCAGCGCTGCAGCGGCACAGAGAGAGGAGGGGAGAGAGGACTGCTCCGTGAAGCAGCGGTGTGATGTCTGAAGGCAAGGCAACAGAAAATGAAAATGTAGAAGTTGCAATAAGAAATCCTCTATGCTGAAGTTTTAAAGACACCACTGTTGATGCTTGATAAACACGCCATCTTCATACTGTATCTCAATGTCTGTGTCCCCCCCCCCGTGGTTGCTCGCGAGTCGCAATGGGCAGCCATTGGAAACAATAATGTCATCTAAAACTACTTCACATCAGCTGCTAAAGCTAACGGACATGTAGAAGTTTACTTCAGTGCATTTCAGCTGTGCATGGTCGGTATGGCGCTTGCTTGTGTGTGTGTGTGTGTGTGTGTGTGTGTGTGTGTGTGTGTGTGTGCGTGTGTGATTGTGTGTGTGTCTGTGTACATGCACACTAGCTTCAGCAACTGATGTGAAGTTGTTTTGTAGGCTTCATTAGTTCATTTAGACATGCATTTAAAAAGTATAGAAGAATATCATTTACATTTACTTGGCATTAAAGCAGCTGTGCGGAACTTTTTACCATTAATAAAACTGTCCCTAGTTCGTATCACCCCCCTTGGAGATACACATATTTATTTGAACCCAACAGCGACAAAAAAGCCTTTCTCTATATGGCTATTTAGCGTAGCCTAGCTCGGGTCGGACACACAGTGGAAGTCAGAAAACCAGAATACGGCACCTGAGGTGGAAGTGATTCTGCTCACCTGCAGCGGCCCGCAGAGATTAAACCACAGAAGAAGAAGGAGCCGTGTTTACAGTGTTCTTCGAGGAAGCAGTACACAACGGGCATTGCTGAACACATAACACCTAACAGTTTTACCAGAGATGTATCTATGAGGACTTGGTTGTACTTTTGATGTCATGGCGGATAACGAAGGAGCATCATGTAAAATTATCTGTGACTGTGACCATGAACACAAATATACAGCAGGCAGTTGTCCTCAGTTTATAAGAAATTCAGAGCTACACTACAACATTTATGAACAGGTCTTACTTTACTACTAACTTGTGTGTAACGTTAGCATGTTAGCATGTTTCCACTAATTACTTGGACTGACCTAACGTTAGTAGCGTTAGCTTTGCAAGCAAAGGCTGCAGGTAACAGCTTTGCTGTGTTAGGATTATGTTATGTCTTCACTGTGTATCTTCACATGAAAGAATACTCTGACGATTTGGGAGTTATGCCCTTTCTCTATCATTTTCATATTGAGACTGTGGTGGTTTGTGTTTTTGGACTTTTATTTTGGTAACACTGCTTCCGGGTTTTGTGTTGGTTGTGGGTAACTTGTCTCTGCTCCTCCTGAGGTACCCTTCCCCCTGCTGTGCTGTGGAGTGATTGAACACACCTGTGTCTGCTCAGATCATCAGCCTCCCTTCTTAAGGCCTGCAGAGACACTCCTCAGCGCCAGAGTATCCTGCATTCCCATGCGGTACCTACTAGGCTCGTCTCTCCAGTTGGTAAAGTTGTTGTATCTTCTTGTGAACCCCTATGATATTTGTGTTTAACTGTGCCTCTCCTTCTTTTTCCAGTGCCTCCCTGTTGCCCACCACACTGCCCAGCACTCTCGTGCACCTTTGTTTTGGACGTTTTGCACTTTTGGACCTTTTTGAGATCACAGCACCTGTGTCAATAAATCACTGTTAAACCTGTTCAGCCTCCACTTCTGGGTCCAATTCTGTGCTCACACGTAACAGAGACAACATGATCAATATCTTTTTTGTGTCTGTACGTCCAGTGGCTGGGTCTCAGCGGTTAGCATTGCGCTGATAGAGGGTCAGTACGTCCTGCGCTGTGATCCGCGGAGGGATACACCGGTGAGCAGGCACAGGCGTAGCTTGTAAACAAAACTCAGCTGTTTATTTAGCCTAGCGATATCTCCGGATTTTAGCAGCTGCAATGGACGACTTTGAACGCGATTTTGAAGAGTTTCTTGTAGCGGACACAGATCCAGAGCCATACCTGTTTGAGCCGGAGCATACTGATGAGGAACTCCATGTGTTGAATGCTGAGCAGAGATGAGAGAGGCTGAATCCTCCGCTACTATTTTCCTGCACATCATGTGCTGCCATCGTTGGGGAGATATATCATCAGGAGGAAAACTGCAGCAGAGTGCATCACAAGGAATGAAAACTTTGCAGCAATCACTAATCTTGGCGTGATTGAAACTTTTTTTCATGTTCCTAAGATGAACTGGAAAAAACGCTCCAGGCCTGCAGGAGCTGATGGACAGCTTTCAGTCGGGTGAGTAATATTGTCCGTGTCGTCTCTTTGTTTGTTTTTACCCGAGTGAGCCAGCTGCAGCTGTTGTTCACCGGTGTATCCCTCCGCGCAAGATGTACTAACAGTGCCATGCTAACCGCTGTCTCAATATGAAAATGATAGAGAAAGGGCATAACTCCCAAATCGTCTGAGTATTCTTTTCACATAATGATGCGGACTCAGCAGATGACTTGTTAACTGTTTATTCCTCCACACCGAACTTACACGGCTGCTTCTCATTGTTTCTCAGTAGCACAACAATGGTTACTACATTACCCAGAATAACTTGAGGCTCACACTACTACAGTAGCCTTAGTAGCTCAAAATACACAACAGACTATTAGATCAGAACAGAAACACGACAGGAGAATTTACTGAGTAATTTTGCTGTTTCCACTATTTACTTGGACTGACCTGACATTATTAATCCTCTCGCTCTCCAAAACAAATGCATGCGGTAATTGCCAGCGTTAGGACACCAGGCTGTGGGTGTCATACCGCTTCGACCAAAGGGGCGCTATAATCAACGAAAACAAAGTTCTGCACAGCTGCTTTAAAGTAAAATTACTCATTTTGCTGAAAAAATGAAATGTGACTGGTATATTAAATACATGTAATTACAAATTACGTTAATAAAAATAAGTCTGGTAACCACTGAAAGTTTAATCTTTATTTATAAACTAATTATGCTATTTGATGTAAAAAAAAAAAAAAAAGAAGAATCCGAAAAGTAATAACTACTAAAGCTATCAATAAATGAAGTGAGCCAAGGTTCCTGTTCCTACCACCCTCTTTATTGGTTTGCACTTAATCAGGCTGGATCAGATGTACCTGAGAGAGAACATAAGACATCATTAATTAACTGTTATTTATTTCAGTGAACTTTTATAAATGCTGCTAGGAGATCCCTGAACGTTTTGTTTTTAGATAATTTAACTTATTGCCGAGACTTGAATTTCAGTACTGTGCAGTTCAGTTTTTTACTTTGATCTTATAAAAAATCAGGGACCCATTTCATTTTCAGTGAACTTCAAGAGATCTCTGCACTTTTTGTTTTTTATATAATAAAACAGCCAACCATTTCAACCAAGATTTGCGTCAGAGTTTGTGTTATTCTACAAAAGTTTAAGGTCTTTTCATCACAGATTTTCAGTGTACAAAAACAAACAGTATGCTGTTGTATTCAGTCTAATCCCCGGTGTGTTATTCTAAATTTTGACACCA
The DNA here is from genome assembly GCA_035609425.1 of Epinephelus awoara. Classification (NCBI taxonomy): domain Eukaryota; kingdom Metazoa; phylum Chordata; class Actinopteri; order Perciformes; family Serranidae; genus Epinephelus; species Epinephelus awoara. The sequence goes on along the minus strand of CM069304.1, from coordinate 3,775,369 downwards.
AAATTTTAATTTTTACTGCAAATGAATATTGGTTCTAAATATCGGTTATCGGTTTCCTTGACTAATAATAATCGGTATCGGCCCTAAAAAACCCATATCGGTCAATCCCTATGCCATACCCTCTCATACAGGCTCAGATCATACATGCTTGTTGGCTGTGGGTTTGGTGTGTTCATGTGCTATGTGTTACTTTTTAATTTAAGAGAAAAAGGTTTTAGTATGATCAGTCAGTGCGTTTGCCTGAGAATGCTGGAGGGTAAACCTCCCAGAATCCAATAAAAATCAGGATAGAGTTACCTAAATTAGCCTTAACTCTCACATCATTCAGGATCAACTTCCACACACAAAAGAAATACAACACAGTGGATGTTCTGGTCATTACTGGGGCTTTTCTGAATGTGACGTAACCTCACAAATTACTCTAAGTAGTTCATGATGCGCTCCTTGACCTTAGAATAAAGGTCGATAACTACTGTAGGCTGTAAGCTACTTAGCTGTACATGCTAACGTTTGCATCTTATGTTAAAGCAAATAAATACACTGTTTCATTCTTTCATCACACTATTACCCCTGTGTTTTTGGGTTTGGAAAGGATTAAAATGACACCTCCCTCCAAACTCCTTAAATGACGAATATTACTCTTGTTGTATACTCTTGCTTGGGCCCTATGTAGTCCCATGGACACTGCTGCAGCATAGAAATCCAAAGTTTGACAGCTGCTTTTGTGCCTGTTTACGGTTTCTAAGCTATGATTAATCAGTCACTGTTAGGATATAGGGTTTAGCATGTGATGAATTGTAAATTATGTCTGTTGTATGATTTTTGTCAGTAAAGGTTGTACCTATTTGGGCTTCTCTGCTGAGCTTCAAGGTCAGACGTGGTGGCCTTTTTGCGGTACAGGAAGCCTTCATTGTGGGCAGTGTGTGAAGGCGGCTGAGGTGTCGTTGGGGCACCAGTGGCTGGTGCTGAGCGAGAGCGTCGTGTTTCCTCAGGCTCTTTTGGGCGGGGCCTCCTCCTTGGTTTAGGGCGGTCTCTGGCACGAGGACGTCCGTCAAAACGAGTCACGGGTGCTGAGAGGCTGCTTGGAGGTCGATAAGGCTCTCCTCGTGCCTGAGAAAGTAGAAAAAAGAGAATGTGACCCCAAGACACGAAGAGAAATGAACAAACACAACACTTTTGTTATAACCTGTATGTAAGCTAACTCACATGTGCTGCCTCTCTCTCCTGGACCTGTTCTACAATCTCTGCCATGGTCTGTTGTCTCTTGTCCCTGCAGTGACAACAGACATGAGTCACCCAAACAGTAAACACAATCATCACGCGACTTTTGAAATCATTAGGATCAAGCTGGACAGGGCTGACTATGCAATCTGTAAAGCCAGATTTTGTAAAGATAACTTGAATTTTCATTCACATACCCTGAGCGTTTGTCAGAGCCCTCCTTGACAGAGCCCTCCAAGTCACTCGAGTCCTGTCTCTGCAGCCTCTGTTTGCTGCTCCCTTCCTGTTCGCTGGATGACTGCCTCTCCAGGCGCCTCCGGTAGCGCTCCTGACGCACAATCAATGGCAGCTCGTTTAGTCTGGCCTGGATCTCCTGTTCACTGGAGGTCTGTCTACCCAGCTTGTACTCCCTCTCTCGCCTCAGATGGTCCATCTGAGGATCAGAGCGGCTGCCACGGGGATCCCTCTGGAGACGGCCGTGGAGAAGCTCCAGTCCTGACTCTGGCCCCACCATGTCTGCCATTGGAATGTCCCCAAACTGTTCCCGCTGAACTCTGCTAGCCTCTAGGAGAGGGTTTACAGCTTTGTGGATGTGGTTGATCCTGGGCTGCATGAAGTCAGCTTTCAGGTGCTGCCATGCATATGCCATTTTAGGGTCCATAATGCCACCACTCTGCGCCAGGTAACCAGAACTGCCCAGACTTCCACTGCTGTAATGATTTTGTGCCAGAAAGCCTGAGCTACCCAACCCCCCACTGCTCTGATAATTCTGTGCTAGGTATCCAGAACTCACCATACTAGGCTGCTGTGCCAAATACCCAGAGCTCCCCATATTAGGCTGTTGTGCCAAATATCCTGTACTACCTAAATTAGGCTGATGACCCAAGTATCCAGAACTTCCCATATTTTGTGGTTGGGCCAAATATCCAGAACTGCCAAAGTTCTGTTGAGGGAGAAAGCCAGGGCTTCCCATACCTCCACTACTTGGTTGCTGAGCTAGGTTACCTGAACTTCCTAGCCTGCTACTGCCTAGATGGTTTTGTGTAACACCCACACACCCAGTAGTCAGTCCAAAGTACCCAGAGCTCTCTGCACTGCCAGCAGTTTGATGGTTTATCCCAAGGTAAGTAGAAGTGTCTGCTCCACCACTCTGGGAGGTCAGCGCTGAGAAACCAGAGTCACTTCCACCTCCGGCCACCTGGTGGTTCATCCCGAGGTATGGTGAGCTCACCAACTTCCCACTGGGTTGCTGTTCCAGTCCATGGTAGCCGGATCCATTTATAACTGGATTGTAGCTGGCAAGAGTTGAGGACAATCTCTGGGTTGTAGGGGAAGCACCCAGATCCAGACTGGTTTGTAAGGGTTTGGGTTCTATATGTGCCTGTACCGACTGCCTCAAGAAAGATGAGGTAGTACTGGTTGAGGGGACACTGGGAGTCAGACATGATAATGGGAACATCCTTCGGCTGGACAGTGGGGTTGTCTTTTTCTCCTCCTCTTTTTTCTTCTCAGCCTAAAGAGAGAGTTCACCATATAACTAATAGTACTACATCAACCAAATTTAAACCATAAATCAAAGGCAGGATGGCCCAATAAAATAAAGATATTACAATTGATCTGGAATGATCTGCTCACTTTAAACAGTCTGGTTTACTAAAAAATGTAGCAGTAAAGGTGGAGGGGTGCAGTGAGTAAAAGTACATCACATGCAGTAAATGTCATGAGACAAATTTAAGCCCATGACAATGCAAACTCATGGCATGCACCATGCCTGCTAAGCAAATACAATATCCCAAGGTCACATTTTTTCCTGTAGCAGCATTAAATTGTGACTCCAACAAACTGATTAAACATTTATCTATTGTAAAGCTTACTGCGGAAAGCTGGCGGAGAGAGCTGAAGCGTTCTTTCCAGGTTACAGCAGCCTTGCGGAAGGCCTCGTGACGAAGGATGAGTTGCTCAACCTCATCTGTTTGGGCTGGGGCCTGTCCTCCTTCTGGCTCCTTGGAGGTGATCAGCGGTTCCTTGGCCTTCAGCCAGGCTTCTGCCTTCACTGTCTCCTGGGCAAACCGGAACCTTTCCTGCTCTGGAGTTGACAGCAGACCAACAACGCAATTACCGTCACACCACATTTTAATGCACACTCCAGTAAAAATCAGTTTTTATTTAGACACTAGATCATAGAGGAAGTGTATTTTATCAATTGAGTTAGTAGTTCAGAGTGAGTATGTAATGTTAGCACAAGCAAGAAGAACCATGAGATTGATACATAATCCGTAATAAAAGGACAAAGTGGAAAAAAGCATTCGTAGTTTGAGCCTATTTGACATTTAACATAATGTTGTGTTAGGAGGTGCTTCTGCTCTAGTGAGTTACTCACTGCACTGTAACTTCTCCTGGTGTTTGTCCCATTTGTCAATAAGATCTTTCTGCTTTGCCAGAAGACTGTCCAGCTTCTCTTTTATCTGTGGGGACAAACAAATTGCAGTCGTGACAACAACAACATATTGCTACATCTTAATCAAGTAATTGTATGGGTTTTATGTACTTTGTGACAGTCATTTAAATGTGTTGTAGTCTGACCTCCTCTGATGCAGGGTTTCCTGCAGCTATTAAGATCTTGCCCAGATCTGCACACTGCTGTATGGTCTTGCTGCGGCCGTCTACTTTGGCTTTCAGCTCCTGATGTTGTTTAATCATCCCCTCTAGAGCCATGAGATCCCTGAGGAGGGATAGATCAGATTATTCAGATTAAATTAAACACCAAATACTATCAGGAATTCCTTATACCTGCAGAGTGTAAAATGTTAGCTGTATGCTCGTTTATGTAGTGTAATACAGTATTATTGCTAATACGATGAATAAGGACAAATAATAATGACTTTGGTTCTTCTAGCACCAGCAGCAGAACCAGCTTACACCATCCTCACATGAAGGCTATGTAACACTCCCATGCACACAACATCATAAATCTTTAGATTTTGCTGAGGACACCCACTGACCAGTTTTATGTTTACTTCACCATGACTGACAATGGCTGGGGTGGCAGTAGCTCAGTGCATGGGGACTTGGCTAAGAAACCAGAGGGTTGCCAGTTCAAGTCTCTGTACGGACCAAGTATGGAGTGTGGATTGGCAGCTGGAGCAAGGCACTGACCCCCAAACTGCTTCAGGGCCGCTGTTAATGGCTGACCCCGTGCCACCCCCTTTTTGCATGTGTGTAGGGAGGATTCACGAAAAGGCGCATTTCAACTGCCTATTACCTACAAAATTGTGTAGACTGACAAATAATCAGTTATCTAAGTAATTTAATTTTCAAATACACATTTCTGCACAATGAGCATTATAGCCTCTCAGAGCTGCTGGTGTGAATATACTCCTGTTTGGCCAGGAAGTGTGGGGAGGGATATTTCTCATTCTCAGTGTGTGCTATATTGAGTCTCTCTCTCTGACCTGTCAGTGCTTGGGCCCTAATAATAATAATGATGAAAGTAATAATAATAATAATAATAAGAAGATTAATAATGATAAAAATTCCGTCTGTTTTAATTAGTTCTTAACACTGGTTGGTGCTCGGTCCTTAATAAAAATAGCAGTTTCAATAAAGGTCCTTTTATTTTATTTTACAGACCCCACGTTGCATATATTAGACTACTACTTCAAGATAAACTAAAATGGATGGTAAACGACCTGTTAATTTAACTACTGTAAAAACTCTGTTTGCAAATGCACTTTCTTTAATCACATTGAAGAGAGACAGAGAAAGACAGAAAGACAAACAGCAGATGATTGAGAAGTGAAAGTGCACACTTTACACTGCTTAAACTGTGTCTGAAAATTGTGTGTTGGAGAAAAAGAAAACCCATTTAATACACCAATAAACTAATGTTAACAATGGTGGAATAAGTACATACTGCACTTATATAGTGCTTTTCTAGTCTTTCGGCCACTCAAAGCGCTTTTACATTATGTCACAGTCAACCATTCACACACATTCACACACATTCGGTGGCCAAGGCTACTCAGACACCATTCACACACACTCATACAATGATGGAACAGCCACCTGGAGCAATTTAGGGTTCAGTATTTTGCCCAAGGATAGTTCAACATGTTCACTGGAGGAGCCGGGGATTGGACAGCTGATCTTCTGATTGGTGGACGACCAGCTCTACCTCTGAGCCACAACTGCCCTGGTATTTAGATCTTTTATTAAGTAAAAAAATAGCAGTGCATAAATACGCTGTTTCAACTAAGTCCTGCATTGAAAATGTTACTTAAGTAAAAGTACAGAAGTGGCCTCAAATATTCTGAAAGAACCTCAAGTAAACATACTCATTATGCAGAATGGCCCATTTCACATTCATATTACTAGATAATTATTGGTGCATTGCTGTTTTCATTACTTACATGTTGCAGTTGGTAGAGGTGGAATCCATTTTAATTATTTAATATACTGCTGTTGTACTTAAGTGCGGTACTTTAGTACATTCCACCACTATTAACATTAATAAATTTGATAACTATTTTTTCAACTCTAGTCAATAAATGCTTGACAGCAGTTGTAAAGTACTCTTTCTATGTGATACTAATACTAATTACTAACAACTACTAATGTTTTTAACACTGCAATTCATGATTAATCTGGAAAGTTAAGAAACAGTTTATGAGATAGGGCCTACACATTTCAATTCTTCAATGATTAAGATGTGTTCCTGGAATGTAAATGAGGTGCCAAAGTGCATAAAAAAATTTAACTTCTATACGACACAAGTTGAAACCTATTAGCTTTGGGGTTGCATTTTTGATGTATGAAAGGCGCTATATAAATAAAGTTTGATTGATTGATTGATTAATAATAATGAGACAAATTCTCTCTATATATTAAGCCATCTCAGGGCACTGTGGAGGCCTATTGCCAGAAAAATGAATTGACAACAATTTGGTATTCAGTTAATAACTTAAAATATTTATTAAGCAAAAATGCCAAACATTTACCAGTTCCAGGTTCACAAATCTAAATCAAGTCTACTTTTGTTCATATACCCTTTCACAAATCTGCGAAGGACACAACACCTCACTGTTTATCCTCAGAAGCCTGACATTTGCTTTTCTCTGTTTTATATTGAAAACATTATTTAACATCTCCATGTTTTCAACTGTTAATTAAACAAAACAAGAAATTTTAAGACATCACCTCAGACTGGGACTTTTTTGTGCATCTGGGCAACTTACACATATGTACACATTTTCACCTTCCTATTCCAAAAAAACCCCTATGGGGAGGGTTTTTTGAAAATTTCAAGGGGGTGCAATAGAAGCATGTGTGTAGCGGGGTTCGGACTACGCTGTGGCCGCAGGGGAATCCGAGGAAACCTCTGAATTTGATTCATATTAATTATCATATTTTAATGTAATAACTTGGACTTATGTGTAGGTATATATATATATTTTTTTTTCTTCTCCTCACCTCCCCATCCCTACAATTTCGATGATGATGATTATTATTATTGCTATTATTATCATCTCTACTAACATATTATTATTAGTAGTATATTATTATTATTATTAATATGGTTGTTGTTATTATTATTATTATTATTATCTCCCATCCAAGATGATGATGATGATGATGAGGATCATTACTACTACCACTATCATTATTATTATTATTGTTATTATGGTTATTTTACTATCGGTTCCCTTCAAGCCATAATACAAACTCACACACACACACACACACACACACACACACACACACACACACACACACACACACACACACACACACACACACACACACTCACTCAGTCACTAGTATTGTTGCGTCATGTCATGTGTCTTAATGTAACTGTGTCCCACCTGTATTGTTTTGTCATATTTGTTAAGCATTAATATAAAAAAAAAAAACAAAAAAATAAATCTTAAAAATTGTGCTTTAATTACTATATTATTTACCACTGATGCAGTGTGTTTGATGAAATTTCTGCCACTTACAAAAAAATCTTTGACCTCTCTTGTTTTTCAGTGTACAGACATATAAGCTCTGGTGTGAATGTGGTGATGACATTGACTGATTCTTGTTTCTACAGCAACACGTCTTAATGTGTGAGGAACTGGAAACAGTTTTTTTCATGCCTGCTAAGAAACATTGGCATGGCTTGTTTTTTCTCAGGCTGTAGTTGAAATCTTTAAAGCACAACGAAACAAAATCCACGCAATGGTTTGATTCAGTGTTTTATTTGATCAGTTTTCCCCTTTATGCATGTATTATCTAAAGTTATATTAGCAACATGAGCTAACATTGAAGGCGTCTCAAATTAAAGGTTGGAAAACTTAAAAAAAAAAAAAGAAGAAGTGGAATGAAGTTGATGTGGTCAAGTTTGTGTCATCAGTACATGTTAAAGTAAAAACTTGTCACTTCCTGTTACCACCGGGGGCCGCTATGAGTAAGGTGGGATATTAATATATCTGGCCGTTCAGGGCAGAGCCATCATCATGTCCCGCAAGTTTGAAGCTGCTGAGTCACTCAAGTATGTGGTCGTGAGATCTGTTCGAAATTCGATGGCGAGAAAACGAAAAGTCACCAAAATTTGTCATGCCCTAGCGGACACGCCCCTTGACATAGAGATAAGCTTTTAATAACTTTTGATCAGCATGTTCTCAGGATGATCTGTATCAAATGTGAAGTCAATTGGACGAAATCCCTAGGAGGAGTTAGTTCAAATTTAACTTGTGGAAATCGCTGTAACGAAAAAATTCAAAACAAAATGGCCGACTTCCTGTTGGGATTTTACCATGACATTAAGAGACTTTTTTGTGCGTCTGGGTATGATACATGTGCGTACCAACTTTCATTTGCCTACGACAAACTAACCCCAATGGGGAGGGGTTTTTGAAAATTTGTAGGGGGCGCTTTTCTGCATTTTGCGTCGACCATGTGCAACCACCCAAAAATATCGAATTTCGGATGTGGCCGGACGTGTGTGGAAAGTTAGAAGCATTTTGAAATTTGGGAAAGGGGCGAAATTGGGGCACAAAGTTGGGTAGAAAATAAAAAATAAATAAAATAATAAGCAGCACGATTTCAAGAGGGTCCTCGGACGACTTCGTCATCGCTCGGGCCCTAATTAAAGCTGCAAGCAGTGATGAACGGGCCCTCGCAGTCCACACGCCGTCGGGGGGCATGCACCTAGATGTCTTGTCAGCTGTAATAAATAAAAAAATAAACGTTATCTCTTACTTACATTTCCAGTGTACAGGTAGGCACCTATAATGTATGTATTTTTCCAAAAAGTAGAAGCTGAATACTTGCCCAATAGTTCAAGGTCTTCTGACTCTTTAAAAGTTGACATGGTGTCTCTAGCTCAATGTATGAGGGACAAGAAGAGGTTGAAAGTCGATGAGTTTTGAAGAGGATTTGAAGATTTTCCAATTTACTTCCATTCACACTAATTACACTGCCACCAGAGCGCCACCTATTGGCCGATTTGCACCGAATTTTGCACAAACCCTCATCGGGCCATGGAACACAATCAGCAAAAGTATTGTGGTAATCGGACTGTATTTAGTCAAGATATGAAAGACTGTCTGTTTTGAAAACAATATGCAGGAATTTGTTGTTTTATGTTTTGGGCGTTTCTTGGACGGTTAAAATTCTTTTAATAACTTTTTGTCAGGACAGTCCGCAGATGCTACATGCAAAGTTTGGTGCAAATCGGTCAAATCGTCTAGGAGGAGTTTGAAAAAGTATGTTTTTCATTTTTTCGCGATTTAGCGAATGGAAAGTTACAGCAAAAGTAGGCGTGGCTTACACCACACAATTCAGCTGAATTCAGAGAACACGTAAATAGAAGGTTTAACAATGTGCGACATATTATGTGGGAGTTACTAGCCAAAAATACTTTTGCATTGAAAATAGCGCCACCTGCTGGTCATTTTTGGTGTGTGAGTTACAGGGGCAAGTCTATACCACCCCTATCAATTTTATTTCCATGAGTGTTATGGCATTGGCACAGTGCCAAATATTAAATTAGACGTCCACCAGAGCACCACCTAGTGGCAGATCGGTAAGTCCTTCGTCTGATATCCTCAGGAGGGCATTGACAATAATTATAATCCGCCCAACCGATGTTGAGATATAAAATACTTCAATTTAGAGCGCCACCTGGTGGTCATCGTCTGACATTTTGCACAGAGCCTCAGGGACTCATGGGGAAGTAGTAGACTGAGTTTCATGTCATTCGGACACACCAATTTGGAGATATGCAACACTTCCTGTTTTGTACCAAATCTGCAGGAAGCTGCTATTTAATAACTTGACTATTCTTCGGAATATCAAAATTCTTTTGATAAATTTTTGTCAGCAGAGTCCACAGATGTTGTGTGCAAAGTTTCATGCAAATCGGTGAAATTGTCTGGGAGGAGTTTGAAAAAGTAGGTTTGCGACATTTTGCAAATTTGCGGGAAAAAACGGAAGGCGGAAGTGGGCGTGGCCATGAGATTCAGCACAATTCACTGAACCCGTAGATATAAGGTTTTTGAATGTGCCACAAAGTATATGGGAGGTATGACCCAAAAGGCACGTTCCTTTATTATAGCGCCACGTAGTGGTGACCATGTGCAACCACCGAAAAATATGGAATTTCGGATGTGGCCGGACGAGTGTGGAAAGTTAGAAGCATTTTGAAATTTGGGAAAGGGGCGAAATTGGGGCACAAAGTCGGGTAAAGAATAATTATAATAATAAACAGCGCGATTAGGGTCCACGGACGAATTCGTCGTCACTCGGGCCCTAATAATAAAAAATCCTTGAATTTCAATAGGGTTCTTGCACCGCTAGGTGCTCGGGCCCTAATAATAATAATAATAATAATAATAATAAAAAAATCCTTGCATTTCAATAGGGTCCTCGCACTGCTAGGTGCTCGGGCCCTAATAATAAACAGCGCGATTATAATAGGGTCCTCACGGACGATTCATCGTCGCTCGGGCCCTAATAATAAGTAACAATAATAAACAACGCGATTATAATAGGGTCCTCACGGACAACTTTGTCGTCGCTCGGGCCCTAATAATAATAATAATAATAATAATAATACACAGCGAGATTATAATAGGGTCCTCACGTTTGGTCCGTTATAATCGCGCTGTTTATTATTAGGGCCTGAGTGACGACGAAGTTGTCCGTGAGGACCCTATTATTATCTCGCTGTATTATTAGGGCCCGAGCGACGACGAAGTCATAGATGAGGACCCTATTATAATTGCGCTGTTTATTATCATTATTATTATTATTATTATTATTATTATTTATTATTATTATTATTATCATTCTTACGAACCTTTAATCTCAATAAAAGACAGAATAGGGTCCTCACGGACGACTTCGCCGTCGCTCGGGCCCTAATAATAATAATAATACTAATGATAAACAGCGCAATTATAATGGGTCCTCATGGACGACAAAGTCGTTGTTTGGGCCCTAGTAATAATAATAATAATAATAATAAACAGCGTAATTATAATAGGGTCCTCACGTATGACTTTGTCGTCGCTCAGGCCCTTATAATAAATAATAATAATAATAATAGTAACAATAATTATAATACTAATAATAGTAATAATAATAAACAGCAAGATTAGAATAGGGTCCTCAGGGACGACTTCGTCGTCGCTCGGGCCCTAATAATAATAATAATAATATTCAGCGCAATTATAAAAGGGTCCTCACGTATGACTTTGTCGTCGCTCGGGCCCTAATAATAAATAATAATAATAATAACAACAATAATAATAATAATAATAAACAGCGAGATTATAATAGGGCCCGAGCGACGACGAAGTCGTCCGTGAGGACCCTTTTATAATTGTGCTGTTTAATATTATTATCAGGGCCCGAGCGACGACGAAGTCGTCTGTGAGAATGACTTCGTCGTCGCTCGGGCCCTAATAATAATAATAAACAGCGCGATTATAACGGACAAAGTCGTCCATGAGGACACTATTATAATCTCGCTGTTTATTATTATTATTATTATTATTATTATTATTGTTATTATTATTTTTATTTTATTTATTATTAGGGCCCGAGCGACGACAAAGTCATACGTGAGGACCCTATTATAATCGCGCTGTTTTTTATTATTATTATTAGGGCCCGAGCAACGATGAAGTCGTCCGTGAGGACCCTATTATAATTGCGCTGTTTCTAATTATTAATTAGGGCCCGAGTGACGACGAAGTTGTCCGTGAGGACCCTATTATAATCGCGCTGTTTATAATTATTAATTAGGGCCCGAGCGACGACGAAGTCGTCCGTGAGGACCCTATTATAAATGCGCTGTTTATTATTAGGGCCTGAGCGACAGCGAAGTCGTCCATGAGGACCCTATTATAATCTCGCTGTTTATTATTAGGGCCCGAGCGACAACAAAGTCATAGGTGAGGACCGTATTATAATCGCGCTGTTTATTATTATTATTGTTATTATTATTATTGTTATTATTTATTAATATTATTATCATTCTTACGAACCTTTAATCTCAATAAAAGAAAGAATAAGGTCCTAACGAACGACTTCATCGTCGCTCGGGCCCTAATAATAATAATAATAATAATAATAATAATAAGACAAGGCAAGACAAGGCAATTTTATTTATATAGCACCATTCATACACAAGGCAATTCAATGTGCTTTACAAGAGAAAACATTAAAGGAACAATAGATCATTAAAAAAAAAGCTAAAAGCAAGACAATAAATGGTTTAAAAACAGTGCAGAAAATGCATTTAAAAAGCAAACATAAAGCCAAAGCAACAACAGACAAATATAAAAACAATAGCTACAGATTATCCTAACAATAAGTTACATATCTAGTTCACTGGTAAGCTGCAGTAAATAGTAATGTTTTAAGCCCTGATTTAAATGAGCTGACAGTTTCAGCCGACCTCAGATATTCTGGAAGTTTGTTCCACAGGCTGGGAGCACAGAAACTGAAGGCTGCTTCACCATGTTTGGTTTTGATCCTGGGAACACTGAGTAAACCTGTTCCAGATGATCTGAGAGGTCTGGATGCTTCATAACGTACAAGTAAATCAGATATGTATTTAGGCCCGAGACCATTTAGTGCTTTATAGGCAAGTAACAAGATTTTAAAGTCTATCCTTTGACACACAGGAAGCCAGTGCAGTGACTTAAGCACTGGTGTAATGTGCTCCACTCTCTTGGTGTTGGTGAGGAGGCAGCAGCGTTCTGGACGAGCTGCAGTTGTCTGATTGATTTTTTACTCAGGCCTGTGAAGACACCGTTACAATAGTCCAGCCTGCTGAAAATGAAAGCATGAACAAGTTTTTCTGTATCTGGTTTAGGCAGAAATTCTTTTATTTTTGCTATGTTTTTAAGGTGGTAGTAGGCTGATTTAGTAATTGTCTTAATGTGACTATTGAAATTTAGGTCTGAGTCCAGAACTACACCAAGATTTCTGGCTTGATTTGTAGGTTTTAGTGTCATGGCTTCAAGGTGAGCACTGACTATTGATCATTGTTCTTTGGGGCCAAAAACAACTACTTCAGTTTTGTCTGTGTTTAGTTGTAGAAAATTCCACATATTGACTTCGTCAATGCACTTCGTCAATGCACTTATTTAGCAGATGTAGGGGACTGTAGTCATCTGGTGACACTGTTATGTAAAGTTGTGTGCCATCTGCATAAGTATGGTAGGAGATGTTATGATATTCCATAATCTGAGCAAGTGGGAGCATATAGATGTTGAACAGAAGAGGCCCAAGAATGGACCCTTGAGGAACTCCACATGTAATTTTTGTTCGCACAGATTCATAATTGCCAAGTGACACAAAGAAATCCCTGTCTTGTAAATAAGATTTAAACCAACTTAGCACAGTGCCAGAAAGTCCCACAAACTTTTCTAGTCTGTCGAGCAGTATCTTATGGTCAACTGTGTCGAATGCAGCACTGAGGTCCAGTAATACCAGAACCGAAATCTTTGATGCTTCACTGCTCAGATGAATGTTATTTAAAACTTTTACAAGTGCAGTCACAGTGCTGTGATGTGCTCGAAATCCAGACTGAAAGGCATCAAAGGAATTGTTTTGCTCCAAGAAGGTGTTAAGTTGCTGAAAAACAACCTTTTCAATGATCTTTCCTAAAAATGGTAGGTTTGATATGGGCCTGTAGTTATTTATTACTGAGGCATCCAGATTAGGCTTTTTTAAGAGAAGTTTAATGACTGCAGTCTTCAGGGCCGTTGGGAAAAGGCCTGACTGAAGAGAACAGTTGACTATCTGTAGTATATCTGATGCTATGCAGTTCAAAACATCTTTAAAAAAGCTTGTTGGCAGAGTGTCAAGGCAGCAGGTAGTGGACCTAAGGTTTCTAACTATGTCTGTCAAAGTAGCATAATTTAATGGGTGAAAAAGTGCCAAATTAACTGGAGTAGTCTTATGTGGCACAGGTGAAATAGCCACTGTGTTGGAGTTACAGACTGTCTGTCTTATCTTTAAAACCTTGTCTGTGAAAAAAGAAGCAAAGTCATTGCATGCCTTGGTGGATAGCCCTAATAATAATAATAAACAGCGTGATTATAATGGAAGAAGTCGTCCTTGAGGACCCTATTATAATCTCGCTGTTTATCATTATTATTATTATTATTATTATTGTTATTATAATTGCGCTGTTTATTATTATTATTATTATTATTAGGGCCCGAGCGATGACGAAGTCGTCCATGAGGACCCTATTATAATCTCGCTGTATATTATTATTAGTCCCGAGCGACGACGAAGTCGTCCATGAGGACCCTATTATAATCCTGCTGTTTATTATTATTTATTAGGGCCCGAGCGACGACGAAGTCGTCCGTGAGGACCCTATTATAATCGCGCTGTTTATTATTAGGGCCCAAGCGACGACGAAGTCATCCGTGAGGACCCCATTATAATCTCGCTGTTTATTATTAGGGCCTGAGCGACGACGAAGTCGTCCGTGAGGACCCTATTATAATCTCGCTGTTTATTATCATTATTATTATTATTATTATTAATTATTATTATTAATATTATTACGAACCTTTAATCTCCAATTTGGTCCCTTTCCCAAATATAAAAACTCACAAAAATTGGCATTGGAATGTCCGTTCTGCCTTAGCTGAGGCTTGAACTCACAACTTCTGAGACCTGTCTTCTATCTCATTGAGCTAATTGGCAAGTGACAGTGACCATAAGTGGCGCCACCATCAGGACTATTGTCTTGTGTTTCCAGTTGAGGACATCTGGCATGGGACTGGACCTTTATGAGAAGTTTGGGTAGATTTCTCACATGGAAATGTTGCACAAGCTGAGGTTTGAACTTACAACTTCTGAGACTAAGGTCCGTCTTCTATCTCACTTAGCTAATTAGCAAGTGACAGTTCATGTGTGGCTTCACAAATTGAATAAGCCAAGCATCAGGGTGCCAGACAGTAGCCATCCATGCCATGGAAAAGCAAATTTCAAAGTGAAAGTTCCAAAGCTGTAGCACATATGGTTGATTTGTTATAAATTTTAAAAGTTTTGAAATTTAGAGGCTTGCTGTAGTGCCACCATCAGGACTATTGTCTTGTGTTTCCAGTTGAGGACATCTGGCATGGGACTGGACCTTATTGAAAAGTTTGGGTAGATTTCTCATATGGAAATGTTGCATGAGCTGAGGCTTGAACTTACAATCTTCAACACCAAGAACCATCCTCTATCTCACTGAGCTAATTGGCAAACAGAAATGTCACATGTAGCTTCACAAATTGACTAAGCCAGTCACCTGTGTGCAAGACAGCAGCTGTTAGTGTGTAAAGGCAGATTTCAAAGGCTGTCAAAAATTCAGTTATTAAGACAAAAATCCAAAAATACACAAATTGCATCTGGACAGCATGGAGATGTTGGTGATTTGTTTTTAACAATGATTTATTGGCTCCATAAGTGAAAAACTGATGTTTAAAAATGCCATTTTTGCATTGACCCCAATTGTTGGCAGTTTTTGAGATAAATTTCTGATATTTTCCAAGCATCATCTACCATGACTCCAAAATTTTGTTATTTTTTTAATGAACATTCAAAATGTATTCAGCAAGAATTTGCAAATATATTTTTACAGTACCATTTACTGTCAAACATTTTGATGCACTGTAGGCTCAATTTTTGATTAATCAAAAATCTGTGTGGATTGTTTGTGTAGGACAGTCTGAAGATGCTCTGTAGCAAGTTTGGTGTCAATTGAGTAAAAATTGTGGGAGAAGATAGGTTTAAGAAGTTTTACAGTTTTTGAAAAAAAAAAACCCAGAGTGATGGACTTCATAATTTGCAACAGGTTTTAGTGTACAAAAGTTTTGTCAGTATTGGGGCTACATTTTGGTGAAAGTTGCAAATGGTTGATTTGTTGTGAATTTTCAAAATTTTGAACTTTAGAGTCTTGCTGTAGCGCCACCATCAGGATTATTGGCCTGTTTTTGCAGCTGAGGCAATCTGGCATGGGACTGGACCTTTATGCAAAGTTTGGTCATTTTTAGGCTCTTTAGGCTGCCTGGCCCCTAATAAACAGCGCGATTATAATAGGGTCCTCACGGAGGACTTCGTCGTCGCTCGGGCCCTAATAATAATAGGGATGCAGCTCTTTTATTAAGACACAACCACAAACCCAAACCAACCCAATCCAACAAGTGCAAAAAAGACAACAAAATTAATCAGCTGTCAATGATGAATAAAATACAAAAGTGAGGGTAAAAATAACAGAGACCAGTAAGAGTAAAAGTTAATGAATGAATATATTAAAGTAATGACTAAAGCCAGAGTAAATAAAAAGGTTTTCAGCTGTTGTTTAAAATGTTAACTGAGCCAGCATCTTTTATAGGTTTTTGAAGATTATTCCATAATTTTGGAGCATAGTTTACAAAAGCTGTGCTGCATTCTTTTTTGTGCATGTAATTGTGTGTAATTATAAACCCAGCTGTAGAGGATCTGAGAGCTCATGAAGGATTACAGAACAACTGAGCATCTTCAATGTAGGTCGGTTCTGAACCATTTAGAGCTTTAAAAGCAAGTAAAAGAACCTTAAAATCAATTATAAAGCATGCTGGGACCCAGAGGTGTAAAGCTTGGTGTGATATGCTCTACCTTCCATGATTTGGTTAAAGTCCAGCAGCACAACACTGACATTTTTTAAACTGACTGTTTCAGAAGGTCACTGAAAAGAGCATTGCAATAATTGAATGGATTTGAAATAAAAGCATGAATAAGTTTTTCAGCATCTTTACAGGCTGGGAGAGGCTGTACCTTGGCAATGTTTCTTAAGTGATGAAAAGCTGTTTTGTTCAACATTCTTTTATGTGAATTAAATTCTAAATGTGAATTTAAAACAATGCCCAGGCATGTTACTTCAGCTTTAATCTCAGGAGCAAGATGCACAAGTTTGTAAGTAATGCTAATGGTTTTAATTATTGTTTAATCTCTCAAATATTATCTTAATTAGTGTTTGTTTAATTGCAGAAAATATCACAAATTCCTGAAGCCCAAGGTGCCATCCTTAAAGCAACCTCTTACCTTTCTTGCATTTCACACAGCAAAATGTTAACATCCACAACTCCTGCCTCCCTCCAAAGACCTACTCCCCCCTCCTCCATTAAGTCCTCATTACGTCTATGATAGACGTTGGCAAGGTAACGTTAGATACACAGAAAAGGAGAGCAAGCATAATGTTACAACCAAGAATGTCAAATGCAACCCCGGAGTTTTAAAACTCAACTGGGCAGCTAAAAGGGCATTGAGGAGGGAGGTGTGCCACAAGGCATCTAGACTGCCGGAAACTACAGGAAGAAGAAGAAGAAGTAAAACCAGGCTGCGGTCAAAGAGCATGGAGGCGAAGCTCCGTTGAATTTTTGCCAACAGCCACTAGTGGCGATGCATAAGCGCTGCCGCCATTTTGGACTGTTGAGCTTGGACTGTTGCGCCCAGACAACATGCAAGATGTCAAGGAGAGAGGAGAAAAAAAGTAAAAGAAAACAGTGTAGTGCAAATAACTGCAACAACTATCAGTGGAACACCCCGCACCTGGCCTTCCACCGTAGGATCCCGACAGGTAAGAACTCCTGAGGTATAAGTTTTGAAGTGTTTTAATATCAATTTAATATGCCAGTTTTGGAGGGAAGGTAACACACACACACACACACACACACACACACACACATATACAGTATACATATATATATATATATATACATAATATATTGTTATTATTATTATTACTACTGTCCCCTTACTGTACAAACTGTAAATAAATCTTTATTCCTGACTATGTGACGTCGCCATTAATGTGTTTCTAGTTAAAATATTGAATTTTTTTTTTTTTTTTTGGTAAGATTGCTTTATGGGGTGATTTTGAAGGAGTAATTAAGTTAATCTTCTCATAAGTGGATGTAATATGTAGAGATACCATCTAGGCCATTTTTTTTTTTTTTTAAAGTCTATATATTACTTTACATAAAAATTAAAAAGCAGCTGTGACCAAGCTATCACGAGGTGAGTAGCATTGTAAGCATAATTAATAGCGATATACTTCAGTTTGTCTGTGTGTTTTTGTATGCAAGTGGGCCTGCTGTGGTCTGCTGACAGTCCAAAATGGCGGCAGTAGGACGAAACCATGGGCGAGTCTGTTGCTATGGGGCGTTCTATTGAGCTTCGCCTCTTGGTATCCATGCTCTTTGCTGCGGTCGGAAAGTCTTTTTTGCTTAGGAAGGTTCCTAGCTGAGTGAAATTACCCGGAAGTATTTTAGTGGCCGCCATGATAAGAGCTGTTCGAATTCTCTAAACACTAAGGAAAGGAGGTTCAATGCTTCCTTTCAGATCTCCTTTAGCATAGGATACATCGGACCTTCCTAAGCGATAGGAAAGGAAATAATTTAATCCCACAATGCTTTGCGCAAGCAATATTTAAAGTGACCGACCGTTCACAGAGACAAACGAATAAACCCAAAGAAGTAGAAGAAGAGGAAGAACGAAAGAAGCGACGAAAGGAAAAGAAAAAGAACAACTGGCTCTCAACATGACTGAAAAGTCACGGAGATCACCATGTAAGTCACTGTTACATGAAGCTTTGCCCATCTCATGCCATAACTTGATAATATGCATAACATTATATGTTCCAAACTCTCAACAATATGTTAAACCCATGCGAACTATAAACATCACGCTACTGTTAACATTCAAGTAAATATTGTGGTGTAAGATATGCTCAGTGTGCATTAATCATGAGGGAGAACAGGCTCTGATTGGAGGGAGAGCTAACCACGCCCACTTAGGAGACAGGAAGAGTATCTCCTTTATCCAATATCTCTGGTGTAATCCATTTTCGTGTCCAGCGAGCGGACGTTCACCAGAAGGATGCTGGGAACAGCTGGTTTGATGTCTCCTCAGACAGACAGACATACGCACACACATACCGGACAGCCTCTCAGTCCTTAGCTGCTAACGTTAGCTCATGTACAACACAGATACCACACAAAAACTTTTACAAAAGGTCATAATGTTCTTCTAGAGACTGTCAAATTGCCAGCGAAGGATGTTTACACTGCGGACACTGTGCCTGTTCTCATGGGACAAAGAACCTCTGAGAAGAAAGACGGTTCACTCTGCTCTGCCGCCAGGAAAAAACTAGGAGGCAAAGATCCTCTCTGAGGAAGAGGGTTCACTTTGCTGCAGGGTTCACCAAAATGTTTTTTTTGACAGTGAATTGAAAATGGTGCAAAAAAACTTGATGGGGCACTTATGCTGCATTCTATTGGTAGCCAGGAACCGGGATTGATGCGGTTTCCAGTCCGGAAAGGTACAAAAGAACACCCGTTCTACCCGGAGGTCTCCTCATCAAATTCAGGCAAGGTCCAGGTAGACAGAGTCGGTAGAACTGACGTCACGACGAAGATGGCTGTGCACATTATGAATGGTAAAAAAAGTTATTTGTCCTCAATTTGTCCTCGTATATGCTGTTTAATTAAGCGTTTGTGTTGTAAAAATCATACAAGTACTTTGCAATGGCATTTCTATTTCCACTGTTGATTTGTGTTGGAAAAAAGTCTGTGTAAGCCCGTTGTAGTCTCCGGTGCTCAGCAACCATATGCAAACAAAAACAAACTTACGGCACACCGCCATGTTTTCCGGACTGTTGCAATGAAACGCTTTCAGATCAGACGTGTCATACGGTCATATAAATCCGACAAGGAATGACCGGCCTGGATTGCCAAATGAATGCGGCATTATCTGAGGAGGCAACGGAGAAGCTACAAGCTTTCAAGGATAAAATGCGAAGAGCCCTCTTCTCTGAGGCATTTCTTAGCCAGCTATAAGGTGTAATGGCTTCACAGACTGACTTTTTTTATTTTGACTCCTCCAATAAAATGTGTCACGGCCCTAATGGGGCCTTTAACCATTCTCTTCTGTTTTGAAGTGGAAATGCTGCTGCTGCCCATATTTGGACGTCCCGGCTCGGCTGATTAGGAGCACCTGGGTCTGGTGTTCCAACCCCCAGCGCAGTTCACTCTCCCAGATCCCTGCCAGCGCCTGCACATTTGGTTTCTTTGTCTTTTGGTTTTGCATCCAACATGACACTCACACAAACCCTCAACCACACTTACACAACTGATAATACTGACAAACATACCTCATCTATTTGGTCCTCTCTTCTAAATTGTTTCATTTGAAGGAAATAAATAAATTGTTTTATTTACTGGCATTTGGCGTCCTGTTGTTCCTTTTGTCATGACTTTTGAGCCAGGTCGTGACAAACCTGAGAAGCTTTGAAATGGGGATTTTTGTATTTATTCTACATTTTATTTTTTTTAGAACATATGCATTTATGCATTGTATTTTTATAATTTATGCATGTCCTGCAAAAAGTAAAATAATATCAATAAACATCCTGATAAAAACAAAAAATTAATTAACCCTCAAAGGGCAATCAGTTTCTACAGTTCAGAGCCATTCACATGAATTCATAAAAACATACATAAGGTACCAGAAGAAGAAGAAGAAAAAAAAGCTACAGTCCTCATACAGGAAAAATAAATTAATGTGATAAGATCACCCACTTAACAACAAACACACTGACAGACCAAAAGACAGTAGTGTTGAGTGGCTTCTCTTCAGTGCAGAATGGAGATATTCACAAGATCCTTCATACCTACCTCCATTAGGCTTTGTGCTGCCAGACAAATGATTCGTCCTTAGGGGATTAATAAAGTAATTATCATCTTCTCAACTCATTCTCATGTAAGCTCTTGTAATTTACTAGTTTGGCATAATGGCCTGCCATTGTACTCATTAGTTATGTAGCTTATCCTTAAAATATATTAATAATGTACAAAAGATAATTGCATACAGTCTGTATAAATATATATATATATATATATATATATATATATATATATATATATATATATATATGTGTGTGTGTGTGTGTGTGTGTGTGTGTGTATACATATATATATATAAATATATATATGTATATATATTTGACAATCAGCTATCTTTCCATCTCATGAAAGGACAATAATTTTCTGAAAAACAATAATAATAATAATAATATTTGTACACTGTTGAATACATTTGTTACAGGGCAAAGACTGTTTGAGCAAAAACATTGACGTTTGAGCAGTTGGACCATGGTCAAACTGTATTAGTACCTATTTGGGCTCATATTCCTTTAAGAAGCGTGTATAGTGGGCGTGGCGTGTATCTGTGATGTAACTACACACCACGCCCACTCTATGACTTAACTACTACACGCCATGCCCCCTACCGTTTACGCCCCTCTCTTGCACACTGCAGACTGATACAGTTGATGGGGTTAGCTCTAGAGCTCTCTAGAGCTAACACCTCTGCGCTTCCCCCGCTTCCCCTTCCTGTCACAGCGCTGCTGGCGTCTCCCCGTTGGGACAGCTCCAGGCAAAACCATAGACATTTCAGGGCTAGCTTGACGTAGCAGGCCAAGCTCGCTACAAATCCTGAGCTCTCTCGGTTGTAGCGTTAGATCTCTGCAGCAGTTTTTAATGTCTGTTAGAAACTCGCAACTGTATTGCACTGAAGAATTTACTTCTTGCTACACTGTGTTTACTTCGCTGGTGTACAGAGAGGCTGCCGCAAGCATTGGTCACGCTGCCATGTTGATTCAAACTTAGAAGCGTCCCTTTTCAGCTCAGGACGAAGTTACATCAGTGTTCGCCATCACTCGAAAGCAGAGCTGATGTTGACTCGAGTTTTGGCACTTGGCAGCATCGACTTCTCTCTTCTCTTAGTGTTAGCTTTTTCTGCTATGTTCTTTCTTGTGCCAACTGATTTCCCTGTTGGAGCAGCTGGAGGTGAAAGCAGTGGTCCGCATTTGTCTGCCATTGTTACAGAGAAAAGTTCATATCCACAAGCGTCCCTGTCACTAATTTATATCCAGTCTGTGGATATAACAAGTGTCACTGTGACTAGTTTATATCCACAAGTGTCTCTGTCACTAGTTTATATCCACAAGTGTCCCTGTCACTAGTTTATATCCACAAGCGTCCCTGTCACTAGTTTATATCCACAAGCGTCCCTGTCACTAGTTTATATCCACAAGTGTCACTGTCACTAGTTTATATCCACAAGCGTCCCTGTTACTAGTTTATATCCACAAGCGTCCCAGTCACTAGTTTATATCCACAAGCGTCCCTGTTACTAGTTTATATCCACAAGCGTCCCTGTTACTAGTTTATATCCACAAGTGTCACTGTCACTAGTTTATATCCACAAGTGTCCCTGTTACTAGTTTATATCCACAAGTGTCCCTGTCACTAGTTTATATCCACAAGCGTCCCTGTTACTAGTTTATATCCACAAGCGTCCCTGTCACTAGTTTATATCCACAAGCGTCCCTGTCACTAGTTTATATCCACAAGTGTCCCTGTTACTAGTTTATATCCACAAGCGTCCCTGTCACTAGTTTATATCCACAAGCGTCCCTGTCACTAGTTTATATCCACAAGCGTCCCTGTTACTAGTTTATATCCACAAGCGTCCCTGTCACTAGTTTATATCCACAAGTGTCCCTGTTACTAGTTTATATCCACAAGTGTCCCTGTCACTAGTTTATATCCACAAGTGTCTCTGTCACTAGTTTATATCCACAAGTGTCTCTGTCACTAATTTATATCCACAAGCGTCCCTGTCACCAGTTTATATCCACAAGTGTCACTGTCACTAGTTTATATCCACAAGTGTCCCTGTCACTAATTTATATCCACAAGCGTCCCTGTCACCAGTTTATATCCACAAGCGTCCCTGTCACTAGTTTATATCCACAAGTGTCACTGTCACTACTTTATATCCACAAGCGTCCCTGTCACTAGTTTATATCCACAAG
The DNA here is from genome assembly GCA_035609425.1 of Epinephelus awoara. Taxonomy (NCBI): domain Eukaryota; kingdom Metazoa; phylum Chordata; class Actinopteri; order Perciformes; family Serranidae; genus Epinephelus; species Epinephelus awoara. The sequence goes on along the minus strand of CM069304.1, from coordinate 3,752,727 downwards.
CGTCCCTGTCACTACTTTATATCCACAAGCGTCCCAGTCACTAGTTTATATCCACAAGCGTCCCTGTCACTACTTTATATCCACAAGCGTCCCTGTCACTAGTTTATATCCACAAGCGTCCCTGTCACTAATTTATATCCACAAGTGTCTCTGTCACTAGTTTATATCCACAAGCGCCCCGGTCACTAATTTATATCCACAAGCGTCCCTGTTACTAATTTATATCCACAAGTGTCCCTGTCACTAGTTTATATCCACAAGCATCCCTGTCACTAGTTTATATCCACAAGTGTCACTGTCACTAGTTCATATCCACAAGTGTCTCTGTCACTAGTTTATATCCACAAGCGTCCCTGTTACTAGTTTATATCCACAAGCGTCCCTGTCACTAGTTTATATCCACAAGTGTCCCTGTCACTAGTTTATATCCACAAGTGTCCCTGTTACTAGTTTATATCCACAAGTGTCACTGTGACTAGTTTATATCCACAAGTGTCTCTGTCACTAGTTTATATCCACAAGCGTCCCTGTCACTAGTTTATATCCACTAGCGTCCCTGTCACTAGTTTATATCCACAAGCGTCCCTGTCACTAGTTTATATCCACAAGCGTCACTGTCACTAGTTTATATCCACAAGTGTCGCTGTCACTAGTTTATATCCACAAGCGTCCCTGTTACTAGTTTATATCCACAAGCGTCCCAGTCACTAGTTTATATCCACAAGCGTCCCTGTTACTAGTTTATATCCACAAGTGTCTCTGTCACTAGTTTATATCCACAAGCGTCCCTGTCACTAGTTTATATCCACAAGCGTCCCTGTCACTAGTTTATATCCACAAGCGTCCCTGTCACTAGTTTATATCCACAAGTGTCACTGTCACTAGTTTATATCCACAAGCGTCCCTGTTACTAGTTTATATCCACAAGTGTCCCTGTCACTAGTTTATATCCACAAGCGTCCCTGTCACTAGTTTATATCCACAAGCGTCCCTGTTACTAGTTTATATCCACAAGCGTCCCTGTTACTAGTTTATATCCACAAGTGTCCCTGTCACTAGTTTATATCCACAAGCGTCCCTGTCACTAGTTTATATCCACAAGCGTCCCTGTTACTAGTTTATATCCACAAGCGTCCCTGTTACTAGTTTATATCCACAAGTGTCCCTGTCACTAGTTTATATCCACAAGCGTCCCTGTTACTAGTTTATATCCACAAGTGTCCCTGTCACTAGTTTATATCCACAAGCGTCCCTGTTACTAGTTTATATCCACAAGCGTCCCTGTTACTAGTTTATATCCACAAGTGTCCCTGTCACTAGTTTATATCCACAAGCGTCCCTGTCACTAGTTTATATCCACAAGCGTCCCTGTTACTAGTTTATATCCACAAGCGTCCCTGTTACTAGTTTATATCCACAAGTGTCCCTGTCACTAGTTTATATCCACAAGCGTCCCTGTTACTAGTTTATATCCACAAGTGTCCCTGTCACTAGTTTATATCCACAAGCGTCCCTGTTACTAGTTTATATCCACAAGTGTCCCTGTCACTAGTTTATATCCACAAGCGTCCCTGTTACTAGTTTATATCCACAAGTGTCCCTGTTACTAGTTTATATCCACAAGCGTCCCTGTCACTAGTTTATATCCACAAGCGTCCCTGTTACTAGTTTATATCCACAAGCGTCCCTGTTACTAGTTTATATCCACAAGTGTCCCTGTCACTAGTTTATATCCACAAGCGTCCCTGTCACTAGTTTATATCCACAAGCGTCCCTGTTACTAGTTTATATCCACAAGTGTCCCTGTCACTAGTTTATATCCACAAGTGTCCCTGTCACTAGTTTATATCCACAAGCGTCCCTGTCACTAGTTTATATCCACAAGCGTCCCTGTCACTAGTTTATATCCACAAGTGTCACTGTCACTAGTTTATATCCACAAGTGTCTCTGTCACTAGTTTATATCCACAAGCGTCCCTGTTACTAGTTAATATCCACAAGCGTCCAAGTCACTAGTTTATATCCACAAGCGTCCCTGTTACTAGTTTATATCCACAAGCGTCCCAGTCACTTGTTTATATCCACAAGCGTCCCTGTCACTAGTTTATATCCACAAGCGTCCCTGTCACTAGTTTATATCCACAAGCGTCCCTGTCACTAGTTTATATCCACAAGTGTCACTGTCACTAGTTTATATCCACAAGTGTCTCTGTCACTAGTTTATATCCACAAGCGTCCCAGTCACTAGTTTATATCCACAAGCGTCCCTGTTACTAGTTTATATCCACAAGTGTCTCTGTCACTAGTTTATATCCACAAGCGTCCCTGTCACTAGTTTATATCCACAAGCGTCCCTGTCACTAGTTTATATCCACAAGTGTCACTGTCACTAGTTTATATCCACAAGCGTCCCTGTTACTAGTTTATATCCACAAGCGTCCCTGTTACTAGTTTATATCCACAAGTGTCACTGTCACTAGTTTATATCCACAAGTGTCCCTGTTACTAGTTTATATCCACAAGCGTCCCTGTCACTAGTTTATATCCACAAGCGTCCCTGTTACTAGTTTATATCCACAAGCGTCCCTGTCACTAGTTTATATCCACAAGCGTCCCTGTTACTAGTTTATATCCACAAGCGTCCCTGTCACTAGTTTATATCCACAAGCGTCCCTGTTACTAGTTTATATCCACAAGTGTCCCTGTCACTAGTTTATATCCACAAGCGTCCCTGTCACTAGTTTATATCCACAAGCGTCCCTGTTACGAGTTTATATCCACAAGCGTCCCTGTCACTAGTTTATATCCACAAGTGTCCCTGTTACTAGTTTATATCCACAAGTGTCCCTGTCACTAGTTTATATCCACAAGTGTCTCTGTCACTAGTTTATATCCACAAGTGTCTCTGTCACTAATTTATATCCACAAGCGTCCCTGTCACCAGTTTATATCCACAAGTGTCTCTGTCACTAATTTATATCCACAAGCGTCCCTGTCACCAGTTTATATCCACAAGTGTCACTGTCACTAGTTTATATCCACAAGTGTCTCTGTCACTAGTTTATATCCACAAGCGTCCCTGTCACTAGTTTATATCCACAAGCGTCCCTGTCACTAGTTTATATCCACAAGCGTCCCTGTCACTAGTTTATATCTACAAGTGTCTCTGTCACCACTTTATATCCACAAGCGTCCCTGTCACTAGTTTATATCCACAAGTGTCCCTGTCACTAGTTTATATCCACAAGTGTCCCTGTCACTAGTTTATATCCACAAGCGTCCCTGTCACTAATTTATATCCACAAGTGTCTCTGTCACTAGTTTATATCCACAAGCGCCCCGGTCACTAATTTATATCCACAAGCATCCCTGTTACTAATTTATATCCACAAGTGTCCCTGTCACTAGTTTATATCCACAAGTGTCACTGTCACTAGTTCATATCCACAAGTGTCTCTGTCACTGGTTTATATCCACAAGCGTCCCTGTCACTAGTTTATATCCACAAGTGTCCCTGTCACTAGTTTATATCCACAAGTGTCCCTGTTACTAGTTTATATCCACAAGTGTCACTGTCACTAGTTTATATCCACAAGTGTCTCTGTCACTAGTTTATATCCACAAGCGTCCCTGTTACTAGTTTATATCCACAAGCGTCCCTGTCACTAGTTTATATCCACAAGCGTCCCTGTCACTAGTTTATATCCACAAGCGTCCCTGTCACTAGTTTATATCCACAAGCGTCCCTGTCACTAGTTTATATCCACAAGTGTCACTGTCACTAGTTTATATCCACAAGCGTCCCTGTTACTAGTTTATATCCACAAGTGTCCCTGTCACTAGTTTATATCCACAAGCGTCCCTGTCACTAGTTTATATCCACAAGCGTCCCTGTTACTAGTTTATATCCACAAGCGTCCCTGTCACTAGTTTATATCCACAAGTGTCCCTGTTACTAGTTTATATCCACAAGCGTCCCTGTCACTAGTTTATATCCACAAGCGTCCCTGTTACTAGTTTATATCCACAAGCGTCCCTGTCACTAGTTTATATCCACAAGCGTCCCTGTTACTAGTTTATATCCACAAGCGTCCCTGTCACTAGTTTATATCCACAAGTGTCCCTGTTACTAGTTTATATCCACAAGTGTCACTGTCACTAGTTTATATCCACAAGCGTCCCTGTCACTAGTTTATATCCACAAGTGTCCCTGTTACTAGTTTATATCCACAAGTGTCCCTGTCACTAGTTTATATCCACAAGTGTCTCTGTCACTAGTTTATATCCTATGGCAAGCCGTTTGAGCATTTATTCCATATCCTTGATATCAGGTGTCAGTGTCAATTGTCCCTGTCACTAGTTTATATCCACAAGTGTCCCTGTCACTAGTTTATATCCACAGCGTCCCTGTCACTAGTTTATATCCACAAGTGTCCCTGTCACTATTTTATATCCACACGTGTCCCTGTTACTAGTTTATATCCACAAGCGTCCCTGTCACTAGTTTATATCCACAAGCGTCCCTGTTACTAGTTTATATCCACAAGTGTCACTGTCACTAGTTTATATCCACAAGCGTCCCTGTCACTAGTTTATATCCACAAGCGTCCCTGTTACTAGTTTATATCCACAAGTGTCCCTGTCACTAGTTTATATCCACAAGCGTCCCTGTCACTAGTTTATATCCACAAGCGTCCCTGTTACTAGTTTATATCCTATGGCAAGCCGTTTGAGCATTTATTCCATATCCTTGATATCAGGTGTCAGTGTCAATTGTCCCTGTCACTAGTTTATATCCACAAGTGTCCCTGTCACTAGTTTATATCCACAGCGTCCCTGTCACTAGTTTATATCCACAAGTGTCCCTGTCACTATTTTATATCCACACGTGTCCCTGTTACTAGTTTATATCCACAAGCGTCCCTGTTACTAGTTTATATCCACAAGCGTCCCTGTTACTAGTTTATATCCACAAGTGTCACTGTCACTAGTTTATATCCACAAGCGTCCCTGTTACTAGTTTATATCCACAAGCGTCCCTGTCACTAGTTTATATCCACAAGCGTCCCTGTCACTAGTTTATATCCACAAGTGTCTCTGTCACTAGTTTATATCCTATGGCAAGCCGTTTGAGCATTTATTCCATATCCTTGATATCAGGTGTCAGTGTCAATTGTCCCTGTCACTAGTTTATATCCACAAGTGTCCCTGTCACTAGTTTATATCCACAGCGTCCCTGTCACTAGTTTATATCCACAAGTGTCCCTGTCACTAGTTTATATCCACAAGCGTCCCTGTCACTAGTTTATATCCACAAGTGTCTCTGTCACTAGTTTATATCCTATGGCAAGCCGTTTGAGCATTTATTCCATATCCTTGATATCAGGTGTCAGTGTCAATTGTCCCTGTCACTAGTTTATATCCACAGCGTCCCTGTCACTAGTTTATATCCACAAGTGTCTCTGTCACTAGTTTATATCCACAGCGTCCCTGTCACTAGTTTATATCCACAAGTGTCTCTGTCACTAGTTTATATCCACAGCGTCCCTGTCACTAGTTTATATCCACAAGTGTCTCTGTCACTAGTTTATATCCACAGCGTCCCTGTCACTAGTTTATATCCACAAGTGTCTCTGTCACTAGTTTATATCCACAAGCGTCCCTGTCACTAGTTTATATCCACAAGCGTCCCTGTCACTAGTTTATATCCACAAGCGTCCCTGTCACTAGTTTATATCCACAAGCGTCCCTGTCACTAGTTTATATCCACAGGCGTCTCTGTCACTAGTTTATATCCACAGCGTCCCTGTCACTAGTTTATATCCACAAGCGTCTCTGTCACTAGTTTATATCCACAAGTGTCCCTGTCACTAGTTTATATCCACAAGCGTCTCTGTCACTAGTTTATATCCACAGGCGTCTCTGTCACTAGTTTATATCCACAGCGTCCCTGTCACTAGTTTATATCCACAAGTGTCTCTGTCACAAGTTTATATCCACAGCGTCCATGTCACTAGTTTATATCCACAAGTGTCCCTGTCACTAGTTTATATCCACAAGTGTCTCTGTCACTAGTTTATATCCACAGCGTCCCTGTCACTAGTTTATATCCACAAGTGTCCCTGTCACTAGTTTATATCCACAAGCATCTCTGTCACTAGTTTATATCCACAGGCGTCTCTGTCACTAGTTTATATCCACAGTGTCCCTGTCACTAGTTTATATCCACAAGCGTCCCTGTCACTAGTTTATATCCACAGGCGTCTCTGTCACTAGTTTATATCCACAGCGTCCCTGTCACTAGTTTATATCCACAAGCGTCTCTGTCACTAGTTTATATCCACAGGCGTCTCTGTCACTAGTTTATATCCACAAGCGTCTCTGTCACTAGTTTATATCCACAAGCGTCTCTGTCACTAGTTTATATCCACAGCGTCCCTGTCACTAGTTTATATCCACAAGCGTCTCTGTCACTAGTTTATATCCACAGGCGTCTCTGTCACTAGTTTATATCCACAGCGTCCCTGTCACTAGTTTATATCCACAAGTGTCTCTGTCACTAGTTTATATCCACAGCGTCCCTGTCACTAGTTTATATCCACAAGTGTCCCTGTCACTAGTTTATATCCACAAGTGTCTCTGTCACTAGTTTATATCCACAGCGTCCATGTCACTAGTTTATATCCACAAGTGTCCCTGTCACTAGTTTATATCCACAAGCGTCTCTCTCACTAGTTTATATCCACAGCGTCCCTGTCACTAGTTTATATCCACAAGTGTCCCTGTCACTAGTTTATATCCACAAGCATCTCTGTCACTAGTTTATATCCACAGGCGTCTCTGTCACTAGTTTATATCCACAGTGTCCCTGTCACTAGTTTATATCCACAAGCGTCCCTGTCACTAGTTTATATCCACAAGCATCTCTGTCACTAGTTTATATCCACAGGCGTCTCTGTCACTAGTTTATATCCACAAGCGTCTCTGTCACTAGTTTATATCCACAGGCGTCTCTGTCACTAGTTTATATCCACAAGCGTCTCTGTCACTAGTTTATATCCACAAGCGTCTCTGTCACTAGTTTATATCCACAGCGTCCCTGTCACTAGTTTATATCCACAAGCGTCTCTGTCACTAGTTTATATCCACAGGCGTCTCTGTCACTAGTTTATATCCACAGCGTCCCTGTCACTAGTTTATATCCACAAGTGTCTCTGTCACTAGTTTATATCCACAGCGTCCCTGTCACTAGTTTATATCCACAAGTGTCCCTGTCACTAGTTTATATCCACAAGTGTCTCTGTCACTAGTTTATATCCACAGCGTCCCTGTCACTAGTTTATATCCACAAGTGTCCCTGTCACTAGTTTATATCCACAAGCATCTCTGTCACTAGTTTATATCCACAGGCGTCTCTGTCACTAGTTTATATCCACAGTGTCCCTGTCACTAGTTTATATCCACAGGCGTCTCTGTCACTAGTTTATATCCACAGCGTCCCTGTCACTAGTTTATATCCACAAGTGTCCCTGTCACTAGTTTATATCCACAAGCGTCCCTGTCACTAGTTTATATCTACAAGTGTCTCTGTCACCACTTTATATCCACAAGCGTCCCTGTCACTAGTTTATATCCACAAGTGTCCCTGTCACTAGTTTATATCCACAAGTGTCCCTGTCACTACTTTATATCCACAAGCGTCCCTGTCACTAGTTTATATCCACAAGTGTCCCTGTCACTACTTTATATCCACAAGCGTCCCTGTCACTAGTTTATATCCACAAGCGTCCCTGTCACTAATTTATATCCACAAGTGTCTCTGTCACTAGTTTATATCCACAAGCGCCCCGGTCACTAATTTATATCCACAAGCGTCCCTGTTACTAATTTATATCCACAAGTGTCCCTGTCACTAGTTTATATCCACAAGCATCCCTGTCACTAGTTTATATCCACAAGTGTCACTGTCACTAGTTCATATCCACAAGTGTCTCTGTCACTAGTTTATATCCACAAGCGTCCCTGTTACTAGTTTATATCCACAAGCGTCCCTGTCACTAGTTTATATCCACAAGTGTCCCTGTCACTAATTTATATCCACAAGTGTCCCTGTCACTAGTTTATATCCACAAGCGTCCCTGTCACTAGTTTATATCCACAAGTGTCACTGTGACTAGTTTATATCCACAAGTGTCTCTGTCACTAGTTTATATCCACAAGCGTCCCTGTCACTAATTTATATCCACAAGCGTCCCTGTCACTAGTTTATATCCACAAGCGTCCCTGTCACTAGTTTATATCCACAAGTGTCACTGTCACTAGTTTATATCCACAAGCGTCCCTGTCACTAGTTTATATCCACAAGCGTCCCTGTTACTAGTTTATATCCACAAGCGTCCCAGTCACTAGTTTATATCCACAAGCGTCCCTGTTACTAGTTTATATCCACAAGCGTCCCTGTTACTAGTTTATATCCACAAGTGTCACTGTCACTAGTTTATATCCACAAGTGTCCCTGTTACTAGTTTATATCCACAAGCGTCCCTGTCACTAGTTTATATCCACAAGCGTCCCTGTTACTAGTTTATATCCACAAGCGTCCCTGTCACTAGTTTATATCCACAAGCGTCCCTGTTACTAGTTTATATCCACAAGCGTCCCTGTCACTAGTTTATATCCACAAGTGTCCCTGTTACTAGTTTATATCCACAAGTGTCACTGTCACTAGTTTATATCCACAAGCGTCCCTGTCACTAGTTTATATCCACAAGTGTCCCTGTTACTAGTTTATATCCACAAGTGTCCCTGTCACTAGTTTATATCCACAAGTGTCTCTGTCACTAGTTTATATCCTATGGCAAGCCGTTTGAGCATTTATTCCATATCCTTGATATCAGGTGTCAGTGTCAATTGTCCCTGTCACTAGTTTATATCCACAAGTGTCCCTGTCACTAGTTTATATCCACAGCGTCCCTGTCACTAGTTTATATCCACAAGTGTCCCTGTCACTATTTTATATCCACACGTGTCCCTGTTACTAGTTTATATCCACAAGCGTCCCTGTCACTAGTTTATATCCACAAGCGTCCCTGTTACTAGTTTATATCCACAAGTGTCACTGTCACTAGTTTATATCCACAAGCGTCCCTGTCACTAGTTTATATCCACAAGCGTCCCTGTTACTAGTTTATATCCACAAGTGTCCCTGTCACTAGTTTATATCCACAAGCGTCCCTGTCACTAGTTTATATCCACAAGCGTCCCTGTTACTAGTTTATATCCTATGGCAAGCCGTTTGAGCATTTATTCCATATCCTTGATATCAGGTGTCAGTGTCAATTGTCCCTGTCACTAGTTTATATCCACAAGTGTCCCTGTCACTAGTTTATATCCACAAGCGTCCCTGTCACTAGTTTATATCCACAAGCATCTCTGTCACTAGTTTATATCCACAGGCGTCCCTGTTACTAGTTTATATCCACAAGCGTCCCTGTTACTAGTTTATATCCACAAGCGTCTCTGTCACTAGTTTATATCCACAAGTGTCACTGTCACTAGTTTATATCCACAAGCGTCTCTGTCACTAGTTTATATCCACAGGCGTCTCTGTCACTAGTTTATATCCACAGCGTCCCTGTCACTAGTTTATATCCACAAGTGTCTCTGTCACTAGTTTATATCCACAGCGTCCCTGTCACTAGTTTATATCCACAAGTGTCCCTGTCACTAGTTTATATCCACAAGTGTCTCTGTCACTAGTTTATATCCACAGCGTCCCTGTCACTAGTTTATATCCACAAGTGTCCCTGTCACTAGTTTATATCCACAAGCATCTCTGTCACTAGTTTATATCCACAGGCGTCTCTGTCACTAGTTTATATCCACAGTGTCCCTGTCACTAGTTTATATCCACAGGCGTCTCTGTCACTAGTTTATATCCACAGCGTCCCTGTCACTAGTTTATATCCACAAGTGTCCCTGTCACTAGTTTATATCCACAAGCGTCTCTGTCACTAGTTTATATCCACAAGCGTCTCTGTCACTAGTTTATATCCACAAGTGTCCCTGTCACTAGTTTATATCCACAAGTGTCCCTGTCACTAGTTTATATCCACAAGCGTCTCTGTCACTAGTTTATATCCACAAGTGTCCCTGTCACTAGTTTATATCCACAAGCGTCTCTGTCACTAGTTTATATCCACAAGCGTCCCTGTCACTAGTTTATATCCACAAGCGTCTCTGTCACTAGTTTATATCCACAAGCGTCCCTGTCACTAGTTGATATCCACAAGCGTCCCTGTCACTAGTTTATATCCACAAGCGTCCCTGTCACTAGTTGATATCCACAAGCGTCCCTGTCACTAGTTTATATCCACAAGCGTCCCTGTCACTAGTTTATATCCACAAGCGTCTCTGTCACTAGTTTATATCCACAGGCGTCTCTGTCACTAGTTTATATCCACAGCGTCCCTGTCACTAGTTTATATCCACAAGTGTCCCTGTCACTAGTTTATATCCACAGCGTCCCTGTCACTAATTTATATCCACAAGTGTCCCTGTCACTAGTTTATATCCACAAGTGTCCCTGTTACTAGCGTATTTGTTATCTCACAGACTCTGGGCCAGGGGTGGGGTGTTCTGCAAGGGAACTGCCCATTGATTCGACTGGGCTGTAGGTCGAACTAATGGTACTTCCCATTGGTTCGACCTCCCATAAGTCCGACTAGGTTGGACCAATAGGAAGTCAAACCAATGGGAGGTCCCGTTAGTTCGACCCGTCTTCGCCTGCACACCCTCTCCAGGCTTCTTCTGTTTTCTACTGCGCTGATTTTCTGTGTCAGATCGCGCACTACAACCATCAGCAGACCCGCATTAAAGCACCATGGGCAATGCATCAACAATCACTGCAGTTTTGTTTTGACTGTAGTAACACTTTTAATATTAAAGAAATTTACATACAGATATTGCATAAAATATGTTGCAGAGGGTAAATGCAGCACATATTTGTGCATTCATACATGCTCGCTTACACACACACACACACTCACACACACACACACACAGTGTTGGGCAGTAGCATCACTACAGTAGCGGACGTTGGTAGTTTAACAACATTTCTCAGTAGCTTGGTGGTAGCGTTGCTGTTTTCTGAATCAAGTAACTACAATACTATAAACTCTCAATAGATCAGATTGGTGGTTGCGAATAATATGTAACAGCCTGTAGATACGGTGCATGCCTTTCACTCCCGCAGCCGAATGGAGGTGAACAGTCAGAACGGACAGTTGGACTTATGGGACCTCCCATTAGTACGAACAGATCAGACAGGTCGAACCAATGGGAGGTCGAACCAATGACATGGACCCGTCAGTCGGAGGTCTCCACATGGGGAAGACACAGAGGACATATGAGAATAGGTTCGTTCGAGATGAGCCAGGCCTGCACAGATTCAATCTCAGGCGATCGGCGCACAATGCATGCAGGTTAGTTTTGTGTCCGACTTCATCCCGACTCTCACGTATTACAAAAGTGGACAGCAATAAAACCGGGAAAGTGAGGCGGCCGCAGTTTTTAGAGCCAGGCGCTGCAGTTGCTCTCCACTGACGGCACCGCCTGGCTCTCACCTGATCTAACAGCTGATTGGTTTAGATTTCAACTGAACAAGATTACGTTTTAGATAAACTACTCATTTTTGTTGAATTTTAGAGATTAAGATTGTATTTGTCTGATTTGAAGGTTTATTCTGTGAACAGAAAACGTGTGACTGATGGTGAAGTTTAGTTGTCAGAGACTGAATACATTCATCATAAACTATACAGAGTCTACTGTATATTAACACTGGATTTTTTTAAATTATTGAAGTGTTCAGCAACACAGAGACTTGTGGTCAGTGGGATGTGAGGATTCTCAAAATAACATCTGTACAGATGTGAAGCCCTGACTGTATCTGACTGAGCCTTAATGAAAGCTGTTGTCTTGTATTTTTTCCCTCCGAAAGTATTAACCTTATAGTCAAGCACTGTTTATTTAGCCCATGTAGTCGAGGGGACAGGTCAAACTGATATGATGCTGATTTACAGGAGAATTCATATTAAATGGAGGATAAACCATGAACATTAACTGCAGATCACCTGTAAAGCATTTTAATAAATTAATCTATCATAATTAAAACAACTGGAGACTGAGAACACTGATATATGGGTCTGATCACTTTTTTAATGAATTGACATCATTCCAGACAGGATGTTAGTGTGTCTGTGACTTCCTGTATGACTGAAGGTTGCTGGAAACTGTCGGGAAACTGTTTAACTTCACCGCGACTTTTTGTCACCGCCCCCTGCTGCGGCCGCCTGCTCTCGTCTACTTTCCAGGCGAGGCGCAGTTCATCTCGAACGAGCCTAATGGTATAATTATGAGTTTTTATCTCTGGTGGAATTCACTTACACTTTAGTGTGCCATCAGCTTATTAATAGCATTTTAACCTAAACAAAGAAAAGTGTAAAATTTCCAGAAAGGTAAGTTTGCTTGTCTTGTTTTGTTCAACCATCATTCAAAAACACAAAGATTTTCAGTTTGCAGTCACATCAAAGTACAGCTGAGAAACTGGTTCAAGAGAATTTTTGGCATTTTCCTGGAAAAAATGACTGAAATGATTAACCAGTTATCAAAATGTAAGCTTTTTTTCTGTTGATTGATCTATCATTCCATAAACTAAACGATTCAGCTCTAAATGAAAAACTAGAATTATTGCCCTGTGGTTGTATGTCTCCATGCACCAGTCAAGTTTGTCTTACAGTTTACATCCATGTCTATGAAAAAATGAATGCTTCACACACATTTTGCCCCTGACAGCACAGAAGATCTATATAATCAGTGCACTTTCAAGTTGGACCCAAGATTGGTGTCACCATTTCAGTATCTGACCAAATGTCTCCCCTTCTATTCCTGAGATATGACAGTGAATAATGGCCAGAAATGTGTTTTTACAGATTATTATGATGTCATGGTGAAGCTGACCTTTGATCTTTTGGATATAAAATGTCATCACTGTATCAACTTAATCGTCTCAGACATTTGTGTGAAGTTTTGTCATATTAGCTTAAGAATTCTTGAGTTATGGCCAAAAACATGTTTTGTAAGGTCAGTGACCTTTGACCTTCAGCCTTCGACCACCGAAATCTAATTAGTTAATTGTTGAATCCAAGGAGCCATTTGAGCCATTTGAAGAAATTCTCTCAAGGCATTCTTGAGATATTGCGTTAAAAAGAATGGGAGGTACATACATATGTATGTACAGAGGGACGGACGGACAACCCAAAGGCAAAATGCCATAGGCTGTAGCTACCACCGGCATGGAGGCATAAAAACATGAGTTGCAGCCCTGTGCAGGATATGTACATATGTTTTGCCATCTTTATGGCTCCCTCACTGTGTGTGTTCCTGCATATGTTGATGAACTGACAGCTGCTAAAAGATTTCAAGCCAAGTGGATGTGCTGTGGGGTTATTGCACAGTGGAGCTGGTAGCGTAAAAGAACAAATACTGGCAGTAATTACAGTGTAAAATTTATAGCCCTCCTTTACATCACATGAAAAATGAAATAACAGATGTCATGCTAAATTAGGTCAAGGTGGCACAGCAGCCAAATTTGACACTACTCTGTAATGAACTTCTGTCTATAGGGACTGCACAAGACCACAGAGACTCTGAGTTATCTGAACACTGAAACACAAAATGCAGCAACTACACCTGAACCATGCACTGCATAAATGGCAACATAGACTAATGAAGAATGTGTACAGCAAATGTCTTACCTGGGTTCATCCCATCCTATTTGCCCCATGATGCCTTCCATCCACATCAGGTTTTCACGCACCACTGAGAAGAACTGCACCTTGTCCGTTACTGAGGTGACCTGGACGCGACTGGCCTCACAAGCGCTCAGTAGCCCCCTCCAGGCCTCCATCACTTCCTGCTCTTTGACCATGATGGCCTCAGCCTTCTCACCAGCATAGATGGTCCTCAGCTGGGCAGCATTCTCCTGCAGCTGCCTCACCTGCACCAAGACAGGAGGAAGACAGTTAGTGGCTTCATCACAGTAGAACATAGTGTAGAAGAACAGTTGTATTTGTAGATAATAAATTGAACTGATTTAATAAGGGCTTTTGACTGTTGGTAGAACAAAACAAGCACTTATTTAAATGTAGATTCTAAGGGCTGGGTCAATCCACTGATGTTACCAGTGATACAGAATAAGGAAAAATAAGTTTAGTAAGCTGTATATGCCCTGTGCTCATGAGCAGCTAGTCCACTGTTTAACTGATGGGTTCAGAAAGAAATCATAACACTTGCCTGTGCAACTAGCAGTTGAAGGGCATGTTCAAACGAATGCATAAGTCTCTGCAGGGTGGCTGGATTGGTGATGTTGGCTTGGCATGCCCTCACTTCTGGCAGCTGCTTCATCTTCCCTGCAATCTGAGCCAAGACCTACAACACAGGACAGCGTTGTTATCACGAGCACTTTAAAAATAGAAGCTGCATGTCATGGCCAGACTGTCTACTTTAGAAATAAAGAATGCGGTACACCTAAATAACAGCTTGATATTTGTTTTGTACTGTACCTCTTTGCAGTCAGTGAAGAACTTGTGCAGCTGGTGCGAAGCTGCCAGCATCTGTCTGCGGGTCTCCATCAGCTCCAGGAGATCGGCCCACGACTCGTTCAGTCCATCCTTCCACTCTGCAATCGTGGCTGCATCTGAGTGGCCGCAGTCAATCATCTCGTTCACCATTTTATTCACCTGCTCCATGCGCTGTTGGCCAATGCTGTTGGTTTCTGAGGCAAACTTGGTGAATCTCTCCTGAAGTACCTGGAACACACAGAAATTATGCAATGCTACAGAAAGTGAACACAAGAAAATAAATATATTGATTCTGATACAATGCATTCATTGATGAAATAAATTCTACCTATGTGAGGCTCATATTAACTATTTTGAGACAGTGGGTGCTTTCCATTCTGCCTATCCTCACTCTTCTGTCATTTAACCCAGAAATGATTCGAGGTCCGCCATCATTAGGCAGTTTTCAGTCAATTAAATGCGTCTTGGTGGAGACAAGGAGCTTAGAATGAGGAACCACAGGTGTATCCTATGCTGAAGTGTTTTTTATTGTTCAATGAATCTGATAGAATCTGTTGAGTGACTGGTCAGCTGATCAACCAGAGCCTCAAACAAACTGGAGATTTTATTTAGAACTTTTATAGCTTTTTTTATTGCCCTCTAACGTCTGCTCTGTTCTTTCAATACCCCCCACCCCCCCATTTGATTAAAGCTTCACCGCCTCCATTAAAATATATATCATCATGATGGGGTCTAATTGCCAAAGATTATTCACTTTTCTCACACTTACTCAGAATGAGTCTCTGCTGATTGAACTATAGCCAGTACAACTGGAACTGCAGTCATCAAACATCAGGTGTTTCAAACTGTTGTTTTTTTATTTCCACACAATAGGTCACTTTCAATGCTGTGTATCATCTTTCCAAAATAACACTGGAATGAGCAAGGATGTTCCATACGGTAAACTTCCTTTATTCTGGGGCCTCTTCCTTATATCTCTTCCTCACGGGAGCCACCCTCAGAAAGGTCATTGTTGTATCTGTTGTTTGTGTGTTTCAGTTTTCAAGTAATTGTGTGTCCACTGTTTGTCTAATCCCTTTTACACTGTCTGTACAAAGCGGAGTATCGCACTGTTATGCCGCTTTCCTATTCTGTGTATAAAGTGTGATTGAATGGGGGACAGAGTTGTCTTGCCTCTGTGCAAGGAATAGCAACCCGGTCTCACTCCGAAGTTGTTGAATACAGGCAGGTACAGGTATTCACTTTCAGGGGGGATCAAAATAAAATAAATAAATAAAATAAAAATCAACCAGCCACCCTCCTCCTCTGACAAGTCCCTTCATAAGTAAAGAACAGTCCCTAAAGTGCGGTGAGGTTTGTGGGCAGTTACCTGCCACAAAGAGTAATGTGAACGGCTTGTTTCCCCTCTGACACATCACACCTGTGTGCCGCCACGGCTCGGCTGTTCAGGTGTTTCTGGGCAGTCATGAAATAAACAAAGAGGAAATGACTGGACCTGGAGCCAACAATGCTAGCGCGGTTGGCAACCAATCATGCAGGACATGGTCTCAATTTGCATGACGTGTGAAAAGAAACAGAAATGCTGTGCAGCCCTGCACAATGCTGGACGTCTGGTCACCCTACTTAGCCACTCATAAGCAGCAGCTAGTAGGGGGCCCCATTAGGGGGGATTCCAATGTGTTGTCCTTGTTGCAGTGTCTATAGGAGTTCCATCATATTGTCATTGATATGGACGAATGTCAGCCGTCTTTGGGGAACCCCTTCCAGCTCGGGGCCTTAAGCAATTGCCTAGTTTGCCTGTCCTGTTGCGACGGCCCTGATCTCCAAACAGTGATATGTGATGAGGTTGGACTGAAAATGTGTGGGGAATGGAGGTAGTAATAGCGCTGAAACAGTGTCTGTATAAACAGGACAGCCAACAGGATGAGATCATGGGCAGTACAGGTGTGACGTTTTGATGACGTGTTATGTCTGCGATTCAAAGAGGAAGAACAGCAGCTGAAAATGTCTGCAAACTGGGAAAACAATAAGGTCCAGGAGCTCCTTATCCTTCAAGCAGAGGACGAGATCAGTTGCCATAAAACATAGAATAAATGACTGATTGCCATAATATGTTACATGTCACCTCCATTAGCCCATCATGCCTCTTTTGATTCCATGATACTAGCATGCTGTCTAAAATTACACACTAGTGTTGCAGCGATACTGTATACCAGTTTCAAGGTGTACCATAAAATAAAAGGGCTTTTTTAGATATTTATTTGGGCATTTCTGCCTTTAATTGATAAGACAGCTCAGTGTGAAGGGGGGGGGGATGACATGCAGCAAAGGGCCACAGGCTGGAGTCGTACCCGAGCCACTGTGGTGACAGCCTTGTACATAGGGCGCCTGCTCTATCCACTAAGCCACCGACACCCCTATAGAATAAAAGTTGATAGTTATCATACTGTGTACATTTGCTTGTCTGCAATATTAGAAATAAAAAGCAACTGAATGGAGAATCACCCCTGTCTTTTGGTTATTTTCTAAGGGTAGACATTTTACACAAACTTCCATTAACAAAATGGTTTCGAGTTCCAATTATAGTAATAAAAGGTTTGTTCAACCAAAAATAACCCTTCCAATTTTTTTCCTTTAAGGGTCATTCTGAGTGATGATAATATATATTCTGTAATACGGTGATACTATGAAACCATGATATTTTCTGAGACAGTTATCAGACCGTGACAATCTCATGCCATTGCAACCTATTACACATGGGAGCGGACTGATGCTGCAGCTGTTTGGTTCTGCATAAAAATACAATTCATAAAGACGGGACTTCATAGCGGCACTATAGCACAATCTTTGTGTAAAAAGGACTTAAGATATCTATAGACAGGAAAATGAAGGCCCTGCATTTCATGTTAGGGCTATTTTGTATAAAAATAGTATATATGATATTTTTTTCTCTTTATCTAATGGTGTCCATTATCCCACCATCACATGGTTCTTATTAAAAACTACTGTTATATATATTTTTAAACTCTAATGTTACTGCAATGTCTTAATGTCATTCCTCACTGAAGCCAAATATAAAACAAAACGTGTTAAAGTCATATTGGGTGTGTACAGGGCCCAACAGCATCTACTGTTACTAAAGGGCATATACAATAAATCTTGTAATCATGATTTAATTCTAAGATAAGGTGGTCATAACAGAAATATTATGTACATGCCTAGTTTTCCCCCGGTAAAGGGTTTTTTTGGGGGAGTTTTTCCTTGTCCGCTGTGAGGGTCTAAAGGACAGAGGGATGTCGTATGCTGTAAAGCCCTGTGAGGCAAATTGTATTTGTGATATTGGGCTTTATAAATAAAATTGATTGATTGATTGATTGATAGTTACTTTATCTTCTTGCATTTTTGCTTTCTGGCTTGTGGGAATGTTTCCTACAGACATTTATGCTGTGACCATGAGAAAACAATGCTTGGTATCTTTCATTCATTTTCATTACTATCACAGGGCTTGGTATCATTAAAATCAAATGATTATCTAATTAAATCGGATAAGAAGGAAACAGGGCTTTAAACTGGACTGAATATTTTAAAGTTGCTTTCTTTTCTCTCAATTTGGAGGAAGCAAAATAAAAATTGAGTATATAAAACAGACTTCTGTGGGGATTTCTAAGCTCATATATATATATATATATATATATATATATATATATATATATATATATATATATATATATCATGTATACGTGTATACATATTGTAAGGTAAATTTTACAATGTTAAAATATTTTTTTACATGCGGGCTCATATATACTGCTGAAACAAACATAGGTATATTCCTTTTATCTTATTTGTATACCAATTAAATATAGGAGCTGAATAAATCAGTAAATCTGGGCTTTGTAATAGCCGTTTAATAGAACAACTATGTTCTGGTATGATGAGACTATTTTTACTGTTTTCTTTTACTGCTTTACACTAAGCTTTAAATCAAGTGTGAAAGCAAGCATCTTCTTTGAGGATATTAAAGTATTTGATACAATTATTAATTCAAAAATGCAAACTGTATTTCATTGTTCTTGTTTGGGATAAGTCATATGCTTATATGATTGTATTTCATGGTGTTCTCTCATAAATTACTCCTGCTAATCAACATCCGAATATCTCTTGTGGTTAGAGCAATGTATAGCGGTAGAGCAGTTTTACGTGTTGACTGACTGACCGTGACATCCTCGAGGTCTTGGCCCAGCTCAGTGGAACTGGCCACTGTCTCACGCTCAGTGATCCATTTCTCTAACTCCTCCACCTCCTTGTTGAGCTGATAGAGCCAGTACTGCTGCTCCAGCTTGGTCTTCCTGTGCTCCACCATGTCCTTCAGAGACACATACAGCCGGTCTATGTGGGACTGCTGCTTGGTGATCTGCTCGCTGTTGAATATTGGGAGAAAACTACATTTTACAGCTACCAACAAGATAAGCATTAAAAACGTTACACAAAATTCCGGTAGAAATGCAAATTTTCCGAAATATATACTGTTTTCTGGCTAAACTGTATATGCTGCTAGTGCACAAGTGACATTGGGTCAGGCCACACCTTTCTGGGTGTCCAAGTTCCAGTAGACGCTGGCATTGCTGGGATAGCATGCCTACTGTCTCTGCATATGTTTCCACTGTTTGCTCCAGAGCCAGGTGGGCCTTCAGCAGCTGCAGGGTGCTCACCTCATCCTGAAAAATATCAGAATGATGTTAGGATTCACTTTCACATTTATCCCAACAAATACCTGCATGACCAACAGGGCTGTACGTACTGTGCCTTTTTCTTCATTGACCAGATGGAGTTTCTGACCTGACAGCCAGGACTCCACTTTAGCTGCCTCACTGTAGTACTGCTGAGCCTGCAGCGTGGCATCCAGCATCACACACCTCCTCTCTGTCTCCAGCTGCAAAACTTCCCACAGCTGGTGCACATGCCCTGCCCCTTCACGTACAAACTCCACCTCAGGAGTCCTCAGCGAAGCAATGATCCCTGCCCGGTCCAGAACTTCCTCAACACGAGCCCGTCGCCCTGTCAGCTCCCTCTGGAGTGTCTGAAGGACCAATCAGAGTTAAGTTCCCAAAATGAGCCGGGTCAGATCACATTTCAGCTGAGCATGGTCAAACATCATCTTTGACACGTACCTGGTTCTTTTTTACGTGCTGCTGTACACTTTGGAGGTTATTCCCGTAATCCTTACAGGAGGCCAAGGGAAGCCTCTCCTGAATCCACAGCTATCAAGTAACCACAGTATGGTCATTACATTTTTCAGAATGTTTATGTAAAGCTCTGTATGAAGTATAATTCCATGAAATTCCTGATTCTGATCATACACCTTAATATACTAACACTTAGGATGAAGAAAAGGGAATTAAAAGCAGTGTATGTGGAAAAAAAAAAATATGGAAGCAAACAATGGGAACTCAGAGACGAAGTGTGTACTCACTATCTCATCCTCCAGGTCCTGGGCGACTTGATGCATCTCTTTGGAAGCTAACAGGATGCGGCGTCTCTCCTTAAGGGGCTCAATGAGGCGGACGATGCGGGTCTCTACGCCGCCTGACTGCTCACCGCCTTCCCTGTCATCACCCATCAGCCCTCGCTGGGGTAGGCAGACCCCCTGCAAGCTCCCCAGGTCTCCCACATCCTTGTAAAAGTCCCCTATCTGAGACTCCATCGCCTGCACCGGAGGGGAAGAGAAGGTCATACATACAGTCATAGGAGGGGATGGACAAACACAGCATATCAGCTGTTTCCCTTTCACAGTGTTTCAGGGTTATATAATGGACCGCCTCACTTTAAGTAAGAAAAGCATATGGTGCATTTTTTTAATGCCACTGAACCTCATGTTTAGGAGCAGACAACAATAGCGACCTCTGTGGACACACTGGGGAAAATTACATAAACAACAGTGAGCTGAAGTATGCAGTCTGTCAAAAGCATTAGCTACACAGTGGCAGATCAGAGAGTTTTCATTTTACAAACATCTAACATTGGCAAAGCTGCGGAGGGAGAAATTGAGCATAGCGTTAGTTCAGGGAGGACACAATGTCAAGCTCAGCTCACATCCTAGCTACATCAGCTGATCTCAAGCAGCCCAATCAACTGATGGATCAGCTGATTGATGGGATGGAGTCAACTGATAGATCACACAATTCCTTTTGACGCAACCAACTGGCAAATCTCATTCATGGCACCTTGATTAAACTGCTTTGCCCTGCCTACATTTGCTGCTTCCTCTGCAACCTGCTTTGCAACCCGCCTCCACCCCAGCTCCTCCTTTTCATGTTGTGTTTAACTTATCAATGTCATTTCTGTTTGTCATTGATGCTCACTCTGTTTGCTGCTGCTCTGCCTGCCTTAAGCTTTAAATGTAAACACATGGAAGGGCAAGGAGGTTTGCACTCTCTGTCTCAGGCTTTCCACATATGCGCATGGAAGGGCGGAGAGGTGTACTCTCTCTGCCTTAGGCTTTCTGTGTAGACCTTAGAAAAGGCAGAGGGGCCCTAGAACAGAGCCATACTGCCAAATATCACACTGCAAATTGAAATAAAGTTTCCTTTGACTGAAGAGGTCCTGGCTGGGGTAAACACTAAACACATTTAATCAACTATTAAGTTCAAATTTGAGACACTTGTACTGAACTTCAGTATTTCCATGTTGTTATACTTTATATTTCTTCTACTCCACTACAGTTATAGAGCCAATTTATAAGCAGGATGCAGTTCTATCTCACACAGACTCCGCCCTTTACTGGACTGTATGAGTAATACTCTCCTCCAATCATGAGCACGCATTTGCCCACTGAATTTTGCATAAACGTAGCTGGCCTGTCAGGACGTGCATACTCGATTACCTGTGGAGCCCACAGTATGGGTCCATCAGATCCTCTATTGCTAGTATGCTGGTCATCCCAAGGATTTCAACAAAAATCCATGGGGAATCACATCAGCCTCTGTGGCCCAACGTCTACCTGAGTATCTGAGGAACTCCACCTCAGTAGATGTTCCTCAGAAACCTTAAGACATATCTTTTTAGCTTAGTTTTTACATTACATTTACCTACTTTACTTTATTTTACTTTTACTCTTTTTAGCTTGGCTTTTACTTAATGGTGTCTCGTCATTTATTGCCTCTGTTTTTAAATCTTGTTTTTGGCATTTTCTACGTTTTCTTTCCCCTTGTGTTTATTTGTTCTTTTAAATGTTATTTATTCTAAATATTTTATCATTTATCATTGTAATGTCTAGTTATTTACTTGTTACTCTTTCTGTGCTGTTTTATTCCTGCTCTGTGAAGCTCTTTGGGCTGCATAATTGTATGAGAGCTTGAGAGGCGCTTTATAAATGAAGTTTGATTTGATTTGATCTTATTTGATTTGATTTGATATATATGGAAGATGTACAACAGTCTCAACATCCTGTGTTCTTCAGTGATTGGTGAGTTACCCACTGACCAGCTTTCTCCAGGGTGTCACTGCTTCTAGGAGGTTCGTAGTGTAAAAAAGTTGGACTCCAAAAAAAATCAGCTGGTCCTGCTAATTTGGATCCACTTTTTCTAAAGCTGGCTGCTGACTTAATTGCTGAGCCTCTAACTTGTATTTTTAATCTAAGCCTCAACTCAAACAAACTACCTAAAGTCTGGAAATCTGCTTTTGTCCTCCCACTGCTAAAAGGAGGTGAACCATCAATTGTGAATAATTACAGGGCCTTTCTCAAAATTATGTATTTTGGCGAAAGTATTTGAAAAACTGAAGGAATTTTTGGAATCAAACAACATTCTAAACCCACTTCAGTCAGGTTTTAGGAAGCAGCATAGCACTGCTACTGCTGCCCTAAAAGTTTTAATGATGTGTTTCAGGCATTGGACTGGAAGCTTTGCGCTGCCCTGTTCATTGACTTGGCCAAGGCAATTAACACTGTGGACCACAGTCTTTTGTTGAAAATTCTCCTCAAGATTGGTATCTCCAAACAAGGAGCCACTTGGTTTATAGGCTATTTGGCAAGTAGAACGCAATGTGTTCAGATAGCTGGAGTTAGTTCCACTTTTCTTGAGGTCACAAACGGCGTACTTCAAGGCTCAGTCTTAGGACCCATTTTGCTCATGATTTACATCAATGATCTGTGCGCAAACTTGTCAAATGGCTTGTATCATTTTTATGCGGATGATACTGTAATTTATTGCTGTTCACACTCGATTGCATAGGCATTTGAATTCTTGCAGTCGCACTTTTGATGTAGTGCAGACTTGTCTTACTTTAAAGTTCATTTAAAGCTCACATCAGAAATTTTGTCACCAAATTAACCTTATGTGCCCTAGGCCTTTTCGGGGTATTTTTACTGCCTTTACTTTTAAGGTCATATCACAGTCATTATAAAGGCTACATACACATGCTATATCTTGGGATTTTTTTTTCAGGACAATCTGGGCTAACCAGATTTGCCATCTTTACATGTCCTCCTATGTGCCTGTATTTTATATTAATTTTTATATCAATGAAAAAAACAAATCCGTATGACTAAATTCTTACATTTTGACATGTATCTCACCATAGCAAGTTGGAAAATGACATATTCTGCCATATATGAAGAGGGGAGACTCTCTGGAATCTGGCAATATAATACCATGATGGTGGGACATTCTGTCACTTCACAGTTGTCCAAAACATGTGGTTTGTGCCAGGCGGACATGATTGCCAGGATTTTTTCATTATTGCAAGAAATTCCATTGACTTATTCACAAGTCAAAAATGTGTTTTATCTGAGAGAAACATACAATATTTACATTTAAGATAATAGAAAAATGGTCAACCAAGTGCAATGATGTCCTCCAAGATAATATTTGTCACTATATTTGCAGTAAATAAAGTTTGTTGTTGATTTTCAGTTTCAGTTATATATTGGGGGGACATTTTGGGCATTGGTGGGGGGGCACATGTCCCCCTCAATGTATATGGTGACTACGGCCCTGTCAGCCATGCATAATTAGGCCTCAGTTGTCTGGGTGCGCAAAGGTGAAGTATGCTGGTCTTGTCATACAAAGTTTGATGGAGTGTCAACTGGACAATATGGAGATATTTGCATCTTGAAAGCCGGACTACAAATGTGGATAGACAGGGAGAAACACACACAAGCCTAAGACGTGGTAAGATACGATATTCCTCACTATATGAAGTGACTGATAACAAGATCTGTATCATGGATTTTAAAGAAATTCGTCAGGTTTTTATTTTGTAGACACTTGATCTGGATTTATAGCATGTTGGGATGACAGCACAATGATGTGTGTGGAAAGCTCTGCTCCTGCGCTTTCATGTGATATGTGTGGCATTTCTGTGCGACCCTGCATTCGCGAGTAATCCATCCAAGAGTAATGTGTGTGCAAAGCTGTATGAAATCGTTGTTCAAAAGTCTGGATTTCCAGGGTACAGAAGCTTCTGATACCGGCTACTTTTCTGCCTGTACTTTATTATGGCAATGTTGAGTATATGTGTGCTTCAACCAGCTGTCTACAGTCTTTGATTCTGGTCTATCAGTGTGCTCTGAGGATTATTACTGGTTGCAGCCACCTCACCCACCACTGTGAACTGTATGCTAAAGCTGGTTTGCCCTCCTTGAATGTACGAAGGTATACACACTGGATGACTCTGATTTATAAAGCTCTTCTTGGCTTGGTTCCTGCCTATTTATGCACTTTTCTTCAGAGAACTAACAGCCATTATGCCTTACGATCTAATAATATTTTGCACCTGTCTGCTCCTTGTGTTCGGACTGAAATAGGGAAAAAAAGCATTCAGTTTCTCTGCCCCATCTGCTTGGAATACTCTCCAATCTGAACGAAAATACCAGAAGTTATTTCACCTGAAGCTTTTCGCGCTATCCTAAAAGACCGAGAATGGGAATCTATCAAACAGTGCTTATGTTCTTAAGATGTTACTGAAACCATAACTCCTGCACTTTATTTGTCAAATTGTTTAGATTTCTATATTTCAGTGTTTGTATCTTTTTATCTGTCTTTACATTTGTAGTATTTATTATGATGTGTGCTGTTGCCTTTCTTGGCCAGGTTACCCTTGTGAAACAGGTCTTGATCTCAATGGGTCTTTTATCTGGTTAAATAAAGGTTAAATAAATAAATAAAAACCTCTTCAACGCCCGTCATGTCCCAGCCTCTTCCTCTTAATGGCTGCTGTTTCGAGTGCCTCGGCATGGGCCAGGCAGAGAGCAGTGTTCAGCAGCCACCTCCCTGCGAAGCCTGCCAAGAGCTGAAGATTAGACACCAGTAGCAGGATCACTGGTGGGATTATTGCCTGCGATAACAGGGGGCAGAAGCTCGAGGTTGATGATGCCAAGACCCCTGCTAAAACTGCCGTTGCCACCCCCGGTCATTCCGGCTCTGAGACAACGCCTTCATTTGCAGATAACGACAGCATCTATTGTATTAGTCAAACTCATTTCCAAAGACAACATGGCAGTACACCTACTCAGAGTATCATCCAGACAATCACAGGACATTCTGTAGTTGAATTTCAAAATTAAAGCTCTCACAATTGTCATATAGGAGTTTTCCCATTAAACGGCTTGTTGCCACAGACAAATTTCACTTCACCTCAGAGTGTCACTCAGAGAATGTCAGGCTATTCTGATGAAAAATTTCAAAATTACAGCCCTATGAAGGGATGATATAGTTCACATATGAGATTTTAAATGGTTTAATGTCGAAAATCCACATCACAATGTCCTGATACTGTAGTGTGACAGTTTAAGGTGGTCTGCTATCATTCTGTAGTAAAATTACACTGTGGCAACGGGGCGTTTCCTTTTAATTTCAATCTGAATTTCAAGGTAGCACATAAGCAAGTTTTAAACGGCTTTAACCTTTGAAATCCACATCAGAATGTCCTGATAAGTCTAAGGGACAACAAAAGGTGGTCTGCTATCTGCTAATCCCAAGTGAAATTAGTCTGTCTAAATGGGCCATTTCTTTTAAAATTAAGTTTGAATTTGGAAGACAATAGCTCATATGTGAGCTTTTAAAGGACTTTCATTTTGAATAGCCTGATATATGAATATATGAGAAACCGGGGACACTATCAACAGACAGCCTGTTACTCAAAGTGGCCCATCCTTAATTATGTGTAACCTTAACCGGTGGGTTTTAAAAAATTCACCTTCCTGTACAGTTGTCATGAATGTTGAAATTAACTATAGAGACCAAAACAGGGTTTTTTTGTATCAGGCTGTAAACATGTTTATTTCTGCTGTCAAGTTAGGCATTGACAGGCTTTATGTTTAAGAGATGGTGTCATATGAATGGGCAAGGCGTAGACCGACATTGCCATACATATGTCCTCGACACTCACCTCACCAAACAAGGCCACCAACACTGCTACACCACGTGTGGTGGTACACAGATCTAGCAAAGCATTTCTTGGATAGGGCCTTACCAGTTACACTATCACCAAAGCACACAACAGTTGTGCAGCGTGTCTGATGGGGGCTGTGCGTTCGATATAACATGCCAATGCATGAACTGGGCAGAGCAGATGCAAATTTGCCTCCCTGCCCCCACTAGAAGACAAAAAGCATCTAACTGTATAACTCTTGACCATAGTCATACTTCTACTGTTATTATACACAGATGATTATTGTCACATATCTATACTATCAGATATTAATATATACTTTCAACATATTGTACCACAGTAGCCAGAACTATAATTATAATATTATTACTTTCATTAATGTTGTTGTAAACGTCTGTCCTGTCTCTCTGTCTCTCTGTCTGTCTGTCTGTCTGTCTCTCTCTCTCTCTCTCTCTCTCTCTCTTTCTGTCTCATACGGATTACTGTTAATTTATTATGCTGATCTGTCTGTACAACAGACGGATCCCTCCTCAGTTGCTCTTCCTGAGGTTTCTACCGTTTTTTCCCCCCCGTTAAAGGTTTTTTTGGGGGGAGTTTTTCCTTATCCGCTGTGAGGGTCTTAAGGACAGAGGGATGTCGTATGCTGTAAAGCCCTGTGAGGCAAATTGTGATTTGTGATATTGGGCTTTATAAATAAAATGATTGATTGATTGATTGATCAGAATTAACTCCTGAAGTTCTGGGATTTGGGAGAGGCCCCACTGCAGTCACCATGAAGCAGCAAGAAACTAGGGTGCACTCATTAGCTCACATACTCTCTTAGCTAAGGTCAATATATGCAGCAACACCATCTTGTATAACAACACCTTAAGAGAGGAGTGCTCCATAGGCTTAAAGGGATTCTTCACCAAGTTCTTGAGCACCAATGGTAGGTCCCTTTGTGGGGAGTAAGTGTGGATAATCTAGGGCTGGGCCACCACCATTTGAGTCATTTCTGCATACCACAATGCCAAGCAACAACCTGGGCCTATTGCATGTCTGTCCGTCCTGGATGAGGGATCCCTCCTCAGTTGTTCTTCCTGAGGTTTCTACCATTTTTTCCCCGCTAAAGGTTTTTTTTGGGGGAGTTTTTCCTTATCCGCTGTGAGGGTCCAAAAGACAGAGGGATGTCGTATGCTGTAAAGCCCTGTGAGGCAAACTGTGATTTGTGATATTGGGCTTTATAAGTAAAATTGATTGATTGATTGATAATTATGATTCTGGCTATTGTAGTACAATATGTTGAAAGTAAATATTAATATCTGATAGTATATGTATTTGACAATAATCATATGTGTATAGTAACAGTAGAAGTATGACTAATAATAACAGCAGCAGCAGGAGGCATCAGGCAGGACCACAGCAGCAGCACAACCACACACGTCACACTAACCAGGCACCGGTGTGATCTAAGTTAACTTTGCAAGACAGTGGAGCACAAAGTCTCCAGAGAAGAAGCCGAGTTAGTGACATGCAGTACGGCCAACTTAGCAAGATGCAGTAACAGGACATGAGAGAGAGAGAGAGAGAGAGAGAGAGAGAGAGAGAGAGAGAGAGAAGGAGAGAAGGTGCCCGGTGTATTATAGGAGGTCCCCCCCAAAGTCAGCCTAACTAGGGGCTGGTACAAGGCAAGCCTGAGCCAGCCCTAACTATCAGCTTTATCAAAGAGGAAAGTCTTAAGTCTAGTCTTAAATGTGGAGACGGTGTCTGCCTCCAAGACCGCAACAGGAAGATGATTCCACAGGAGAGGAGCCTGATAGCTGAAGGCTCTGGCTCCTGATCTACTTTTGGAGACTTTAGGGACCACAAGTAACCCTGCATTCTCAGAGCACAGTGTTCTGGTGGGATAATATGGCACTATGAGCGCTCTAAGATATGATGGAGCCTGACCATTTAGAGCTTTGTAAGTTAACAGTAGGATTTTAAATTCAATTCTGGATTTTACAGGGGACATGTGTTCTCACCTCTTAGTTCCTGTTAGTACACGTGCTGCTGCATTCTGAATTAGCTGGAGGGTTTTTAAAGACTTATTAGAGCTACCTGATAATAGGGAGTTACAGTAATCCAGTCTAGAGGTAACAAAAGCCTGGACCAATTTTTCTGCATCTTTTCGGGTCAGGATAGGCCTAATTTTTGCAATATTACGCAGATGAAAAAATGCAGTCCGTGAGGTTTGTTTTAAATGAGAATTAAAAGGCAAATCTTGATCAAATATTACTCCGAGGTTTCTTACGGTAGTGATAGAGGCCAGAGCAATGCCATCTAGAGAAACTATGTCATCAGATAAAGAGTCTTTGAGTTGTTTGGGGCTCAAGGCTTATGTTACACATAATTAAGGGCGGGCCGCTTTGAGTGACAGACTGTTTGCTGATAGTGTCCTCTGCTTGTCAGTCAGAGCCATCCCTCGGTCAAATATGTTAAGTTAAAAAACAAGATGGCGATAGTCAAAGTGCCAAACTCGAAGCTTCAGAACGGGAGTCTACAAACCAATGGATTACATCACAGTAGCTATGTCCAATATTTTTACAGTTTATGTGTAAAATTCATACAGCAAATGCATGCTCGTGGTTGGAGGAGAGTACTACCCATAGAGTACAGTAAAAGGCTCCACCTGAGCAAACAGAGCTAGGGTTACAACATTGCAACCTTCGTTATACACTACCTAAAGTAAAAGTTGTTAAAATTAGCTCCACTTTTACATCAATAAAATGTTGATTACATGTTAATGCATCACAAATAATAATTCAATAACATTTAAGAGCAAAATAACACACTAAATGGTGCCATTTTGCATAATGAGTAGTTTTACTCTTGATATTTTAAATTAATTTTGCTGCCAATACTTGACTTACTACTTACTTACTACTTGGTTTGAGAGCTGCATTCCTCTGTAACACGTGGTCTTTGTTGTAGTGTGTTATTTCTTGTTGTGTCTTAGTCTGACTGTAAAGCACTTTGGTCAGCTGCTGTTGTTTTTAAATGTGGGTTTAGTACAACAATAATGGTCTTTTGACAGAGAGAGGGGGGGGGAGAGATTTTCTATTGTAAGGACTCTAGAAACCCATTTTCACTGAGAGATATTGAGGTGAGAGGTAAAGAGACCCCTTTAACCAGTTTTAGCAAAATTCATACCAAAATAACACAAACACTATACTAGTATACTACCTAAGCTGTACACTACACACAAAGTCATCATCTACAATAACAAAAAAACATTAAAAAAAACACATACATTGTCACATGGCTTAGGTTTTTTTTAACAAATGAATCTAATGTATTCTGGAGAAAACGTTTTTTGACATCTTTCTTTCCCTCTTCTGTCACTTTTTTTCTTGTATGTATCTATATATATATATTTATATATATATATATATATATATACACACACACACACACACACACACATATATATATATATATATATATATATATGTATGTATATACATATATATATATGTCGTTTCAAAATAAAAGCTATCTGGTGTGTTAATATGTTTACCACGCTATTTGGGGTTCTTCTAATTTTTCTCTTTGAAATTTTTACCTCGGTGACCTCATAGCTGGCTACGGCCATGCACACAATATATTAAAACCTGAAATGACCTCAAGCAGGCTATAAGAACTACTTCATCAGAACTTTATTTAATCATGAATACTAAACTGTTGGAAAAGTCAATCAACAAAATGTGGGACACATGCACATTAAAATGGAAGGTTCAATATGGAGAACAAAAATTAATTTGCCAGTCTATTAACAGTAAATCTTATTCTGACATTTCTTCTCACTACACCACTTACTTTGATTTTAATGCTAACTGGATACAACACACAATTGTCACAAACATGCACATGAAGGTGGAGGACACAGTGACAACATTCTGAGTTTTACAACAGAGAATCAATATTGCTAAAATCTGGTGAAAATCTGCAGAGTTCTGCTGGCGCAGATTCCGTATGGACCTGATTATGACCCACTATAAGTGTGTGTATTTTATTGCAGAGACTCTGCTCTTTGCCTGTACTTTTTCATTTCTTCTTATTTTCTGTGTTTATTCTATCTATTTATATTTATTTATTTATTTATTATTTTCGGGATGTTTATGGGTGTGAACACCCACAGTGCTTGGGTGAGGGTGGAGCTTTATAAAAAGGTGGCGACCAGGTGCCAGACCATAAGCAGCAGCAGACAGCCGAAAGACAGAAAAATCACAAATGTAGCAAGGGCAAATGCCAAACAACAGTGAATCTGGGGTTGGCTTTTACGTTCACTTTCACTGGTGAGTGTTTACAGACAGTACTTGACAATCCTGCATCGTATACCTTTAAACAAAAGAGCTCAATACTTCTTTCACCACTGCTGTAGCTCAGTGACATCCCTCCATATTCATATCCATTTAAATCAATTGGGCAATGAATTCTTAAAGAGGCAACAGACAGCATTTTTTCCTAAATATATCATTATGAAAATAATGTGGGTTGCACAGGGTAGTGGCCACAGTAGAATCAGACTATCAGTATCAGCGTTTACATAGGTCACTGATTGGCTTTGCAATCTTTGTAATAAACTTCTGCCATCGGGGACGAAATTTGATGGAAAAAATCTGCTTTAAGGCGGGAAAGGCGTCATGTATTGCGAAACAGCCAATCAGGGACTGGAGCTGGTTCTTATGAGGAGATGGGCATGAGATAGCTGAGTCACAAGCACAATGGCAAACGGCCTAGCGAAAGAAAACAAGCTCCTCTGTCTGAGAAGGCAAAGAAGAGCAAAAAGGAGAGTGATAAAAGAAGAGGAAAAACAAGAGTAAAGCTCAGTCAGGCGTTCAAGAGATGGAGGGAGCTCCGTGACCAAAGAAGCTTCAAAACCGATGTCCAGCTGGCTTTTTTTCTAATGGATCAGTAAGTAACACGGCTAAATGTTAGCTACACAAGAGAAGACTGCACTGTACTGTACTGGCTGCTAGTTAACTCATAGCTGGCCAGCATCGCACATTGCTGCAACCAGGGAGCAGGTAGCAAGTGCTGGTTGGCTGACATCCTCGTTGCCATTCTATGGCAGCCCTCGGACAGTGATACCCCCCTCCCTTCCTTCTGTTCTCTTCTCACAGAGGTAGCTATCGACGGACATCGCCCAGCTAAGTTACGCCCAGCTGTGAACACTGGACTTTTCACTGCAACAGCCTAAGACTGAGGAGCATCAAATCAGTTAACGTTAGTCCACACAGCTCTCCCAAGCTGTCCTGGATAGCAGGGAGATCATGGCAGTCACTGGCCACAATTGTGAGGGCAGCCTTCGCAGCTACTGGCCACCCAGCCTCTCTGACCGGGAGAAGTGGAGTAAAATCCTGTCCTACGCTCCCGTTTGTCTGGTGAACGCCTCTCCTCCGTCAATACACTCTGCCAGCAGTTTAATAATATTGATGCCAGTTGTAACATTTGAATGATTTAGTAGTAAGCCATGTTCTAAGCGGGAAAATGTATAGTGAGCTGGTGACAGTTGAAAAATAACTCCGCTGTGCGTCAGGGTTCCATTCCCCTGTGGGAGTTATTTTTCAACAGTCACCGGCTCACTATACATTATCCCTTAAGTGTCTACTGTTGTTTGTACTGATACTGTGCATATTGGTGTCATTTACTGTGAGCTGTTTGTACTGGTACTGTGCATTCTGGTATAATTATTTGCATTACTATTTGTTTTTTCTTCAGATAAATCTGATAATTGTTGCTCGGTTTCTTTACTCATTTATTTAGTAGTGTGTCCACACACCTTCTCATTCTACATATACATAGAGGTATACTGGTGGCTTTACAGCCTACATTTTATTGATTATCTCTGATCCCCCACGGTCAACTTGGTCGTTGCGAGCAACACTGCTGACGCTAGGTGGCGCCAAGCTAAAAAAAAACAACAAATCACATATTTAGGAGTGACTGTCACCAAAAACCCAAATGATCTCCTCTGCTTAAACTGGCAAAGCAAAATTGAGCAAGCCAAAACCAATATAGAGTTTTGAAAAACTCTCCCAATATCCATGGTCGGGAAGATGAATGCAATCAAGATGATCGTATTGCCCCGCTTTCTCCATCTTTCCAATCCATTCCATGTTTTATTGTGCAATCATACTTCAAGCAGTTAGACTCGATTATTATACAGTTATACAGTACAACAGTTAGAATCTCTAAAAATCACCTATCAAAACCAAAGGATATGGGAGGTTTTGCTTTACTGAATTTTAAGTTGTATTATTGGGCTGCACACTTATCTATTCTCGCGTGGTGGAAGAAGGGCCCTCCTTCTGAGGCAGACTCTTGCCCCGCATGGTTGTGTACGGAATGAATGTTTTGCAAAAAAACGTCATTATCCGCTCTTCTTAACAGTCCCACTGCTGTTAAAAAGGTATGCTTTAATAATAGTTTTGTAATTGGCAACACCTTAAGAATCTGGAAGCAGATAAAACATTACATGGAGGCTCCAAAAACCTACTTGGACACCCCAATATGTGAAAAACATTCTTTTTTACCAGGTCTGACTGGTAGTGTTTTCCTCCTCTGGAAGCGGAAATGCATTTGTAACACAGGTGATTTATACATTAACAGCATTTTTGCCTCATACCCACAACTTGTAGCTAAATATGACATTCCTAAATCTGGCCTTTTTTGATTCTTCCAAATTCGAAATTACGTCAAGACGCATTTACCCAACTTTGAAATTCTGGTAGAGCATGAGGCCCTTGAGGCAATAAACAAATTTGACCCTGCAGCTAAAGGGGCTGTTTCGTTTTTTTACCGGACCTTGCACAACAATACTCCATTCTTAGACACGCATGGACGAATGAGCTGAATGCAGAACTGGGAGATGAAGTATGGGATGAATGTTTAAAAAGTATACATGATTGTTCTGTGAATGTTAGGCATTGCCTTATACAGTTTAAGACACTGCAAAGGCTCTATTGTTCTAGAGAAAAACTGCACAGTTTCTTTCTTGATGTTTCACCCATTTGCAACAGATTTCAGTCTACGAGTGGTAACTTAGCACATTCTTTTTGGTTTTGCAGTAGGTTGTATACATACTGGAAAAGTATTTTTCATTGCTTCTCTATGGCTTATGGGAAATGTTGGGAGCCTGATCCATTTGTAGCCATTCTTGGGGCAACTACCCCTTTGTCTTCCGCCAATAAATATGAGAAAAAGGCTATCCTATTTGGAACTGTGATTGCAAAGAAGTTAATCCGCATGGAGGTCGGACATTGCACCCACGTACGATCTGTGGTTGAGAAAAATGGCAAATATGCTCCAATGAAGACAGGGGAGACACGTTTGATAAGATGTGGGACCCGGTACTGCAACTGTTCCAAGGAAAAGACTAATGTCAATCACTGTGAAACACCTTGCTGTGTGTATCTCTCATTTTACTCTTCACCTTATTTTTTTTTTAATTTGTATGTTTGTATTTTATTGTTATGACTGTGGCTCCTATTATTATTATTATTTCTTACTTATGATGTTGATGTTATGTGCTGATCCTGTTCATGTTTTTTGTTTTATTTGTTAGTTTTGGGGTGGGGGGAGGGAGGGTCTTTTTTTCTATTATCTGTTTGTCCTATGTTCTTGTTTCTGAAAAACAATAAACATATGTTAAAAAAACCCAAAAAAACCCGAATCCTATCTGTTGCCTCTTTAACGATGCTTATTAGCTAAATAATTTTAAACTGTTCTTTATGATTAAAGAACCCTTTCCCATTGGTTTAATGTCAATATATAAAGGTTTTATTTGTCACACAAGAATGTTAATAAGAATACAAGTAGCCTGGTGTGTGAATGGGCTGTGCAGTTCTTACACAAGATAAAATGTAAGACATACATATGTCACAGTTTATGGCAAAACTATAGAATAAAAGTTTGTAGTTATCTGAGTGCAAATATGGGGGCCGAGTGGTGCACTAAACATGTGTTAGAGAGCTGAGGATATAGGCTACAGAGGTCAGAGGATGGACAATAGATGGTACTTACCGTCAAATTAATCATTTGTGGCACATATGACAGAATTATTTGGATTTCAGTGACACTAGTTTACAACAACAGACGGTGCCAACAACTTCTCAGAGAGACCATGAGCCTTGAGAATTGAGACTTGCCTGGAATTTCTGGAGCTGTTCATTGAAGGTGGGCAGATGGTGTGCCTGTTCCAGCTGAGGGGGCTGCTGTTCCAGGTGGGAGAGCTGGTTGTCAAGGTCTGAGTAGCTCTTCACTGCGGGTTCAGGCTTATTGTTTTCAAAGAGCTGGCGGGCCTTGGCCTTGGTTGTGCTCTCCAGGTCGGACCAGCACTCTCGGATCTCCTCCAGCTTCTGCTGAACAACTGAACGCAGCTCCGGCTTCTCCTCGATCAGCTCCTGACCTTCCTGGAGACAGAAAGGGATAATTGTTAAGGATTGTTAAACTGAGTGTAAAAGCACTTTGATTCATCAAAATAATCCCATTACTTTAAGTCACACTGTATTTTCCGAGGTTATCCTAGTTTTAAAAAAATACATTATATGTTGGACTGTAATTTATTGGCTGAGTGGCTGTTTGCCTCTCACTCGTAATGTCAGCTTTTGCTTCAAGGGCTGGATCATATGGGCTGAAATGAGTGTTGCTTCATTTGGTACCAGAAATCTGTGAACTGCACTATTGCAGCATAGAACGGCTCACCATTTGAGATTTCATGCTCAAATAAAGTCTGTTTCTAAATAAAAATATATTCATTCTGACCTAACCTTTTATCAGTTGTCTCTACCAAAGGGAATTGGCTAAATTGGTTAAAGAAAAAAAACCTATGCTGTACATACTTAACAACCCTATTACAAATCTCCATAAAACAAAATGTCATAGTGCTGAAAGTGAGTGGCTAAATTCACTTATGTCCCTAAAATAGCTCAGGACAACATAGCTCCATGCCAAGGATGAAGCCCCCTGCTTGCAGAGAAGCAGGTGTAAGGAGCAAAGTTTGCCCTCGGGCTGACCTAAAAATCATGCATGGTAAGTCTAATAAACCCTCTGTTCTGCCCTTCGCCTGTGCTTGTCTGCTCCTCTTCCTTCCCCTAAATCTTGGGCTTTGTTCATGATGTGATCTGGATGAGGAGATGCAGGGAGATCAAAGCATGTGGCATTTTACTTTGTGTCAGTGAAGCTCTCCCCTGACAAAGATAATTACCAGTCTCCTCCCACACCTATAGACATTGGGGAGTTGAAGGTGTTTTACTTCTATATGACAAGATTTTGGACATTTTTGTATCCAGCTCACAAAGCTCAGTAGTGTATAGATCTTTATGACTGAAAATCGCCCCACTGTTAGAAACAAGCATTTATGTTCCACATTTCTCTGTTTGTGTTGAAATAAAAGCCAAGCATATGATGCTTCCCTCCTTTAACTTTCAAAGAGAGCTGGACCTATATCCTATGGCTTTCATAATGCAGTGCTGCATTCCTCCTCTTGGCACAAGCTCTCTGCTTAACTGCTGCTAGCGCTCATTCTCTCACAACCCTCTCTCGCGCTCCTATCGCTCCTCTGCCTCACTCTCCCTCTCCCTCTCATAATGCAGAGCCAGCAGAAAGCAGGTCTCTCTCTCTCCTCTCTTGGCTTTACTGACACACAGAGTGAGGCAGAGGGAGAAGAAATCAGAGAGGGGGTGGAGAGAGGAGAGGAGAATGGCAGAGTAAAGGAAGAAGGGAAGAATCAAAGGTTTATGGAACAGGAATGAGGCTGCGGGTGTGCTGGGCTGTGCTACAGCCTGGGCACAGTTGGATCCAAAGGGCATGTGTGAAGTGAATTTTCGAGGCAGTCATGGCTGCCACAGTGCAATATTTCAATGGCTACAACATATGAACCATGCAGCATTGCGTTGCCAAATTCTGCGGGCTTTCTTCTATTGCTGATACAGCATTACAAATAGTAGTGGGTGGGATTAAAGGGCTTGTTTTATACTATTGGCACAAACAACAATGCATTCACACCTACTGTATGCACAAAAGTAACACCATATGTGTGCTATTTCATGCAAAACACTTACACCAGTCTTGAATAAAAAAAAATCGCGCAGACATCCAAGTTCAAATGTAGCTAATCAAAGAGTTACAATGCTGCAGATATTGCGATATTGCTAAATGAACATGGCAGCTTCCTTCTTTGATGTCATGTTGTCAGCCCAACCCACAATGCAACACTAACGCTATGTATTACAGCCATGTCAAACCGGCAAACTGTCATCTCTGAGTGGATGTGCCACATTTACAATTCTAGATTGTTCCCGTTTTTTCCAGCTGTGACATACATTAAACATACTTCAACATTATGTACTCACGAGCTTTAACCACTTAAGTGTATTTTCATGTGTGTTGAATTAGTGAGTATATCTAAATGAATGAATTGCACTATCTCTGAAAGGCACATGCTCAAAAGGGTGAATGTCATCACTTTTTAAAACAACATCATAATCTTCTCTGTTCACGTGTAGTTTTTGAGGAGACTCTGGATGTGATCATTTTCTATGCTGTCTTTTAAAAAAACAACAAAAAAAACCCTTTGAATTTTCCTTTCCTTTCTATAATAGAAATGGTCCCCAAATGCCTACATTGATGTTTTGTGATGTCATTGCTTGTACTATCTTCAAATGCTTCAAATCAAAAACACAAAACATATTGAGCCAAAGGATTTCTAAATGTAAACGCATAAATAAATTAAACTATGTACATTATTTAGTTTTTTAAAATCTGCTCATTTTTATGAGCAGAGTGCAAAGGCGTGCATTTGTTCTCCTGGCGCCCTAATGTCTGTGGTGCAAAACTGCATGAAAATGTGTGGTTTTGCACCACATGCAATGTGGCACAATGATGTCATTATATGCATACAACATGATGACATGGAAGACAGAATGAATATATATATATTAGATCAATACATATGCAGGATTATGCAAACAGAGATTTGATTGGAAAAGAGTATGTCACCTATTTTTAGCGGATTTTTCCATATGTAAAAATTCAGCATAAATGTCTGTTTTTCTGCACGCCAGCATAAAAGTTAGCATGGCCCTGGTTCCTTCATACAAAAGTCTATGGTATTTTTCCATTGGATTGTGGATTATTGCAGGCAATAAGTGGCAAACAAACATTTATGATATGTATATATGTATATATATGTTTAGTTCAGCAAGATAATCTTCACAGCTGAACACCACTTTTATGATTTTTGATGCATAAATACAATTGGCAGAAGTAAAAAACTAACATTAGCCTATATACAAACTACACTTCAGTTAGATGACTTAATGTCACCACCATAACCAGACTGTAAAGCCTGTGGGCATGATGACATTCTGTAGTCACATTTAGCCACCCTTTTTAAAGGGACATTGTGTAACATTTTCAGTTGTTTATTGGCAAAAATTGATATCTGCATTCAGAAATATGTCATCACTGGTATACTATTACCTCCACCAATAATCTGACTTATTCTCGTAAAAGGAAAATTTAGGATTTGTTTGTACATTGTGCGGGTAAGTCGTCTGGGGGGTTCCATTACGGTTCGCCATCTTGAGAATACATCCACCAGCAAGGGACATACAGCACCGCCTTCGGCGTTTTCGTTGAGAGCCAGGCCAGCACTGCGTGGCTGAGGAGCCGAAGGAGAGGAGCAAGAGGCGCTTCGCTACTACCCTGGCAAATTTGAAACAAAGTCCCACTCTTTGAGCATAATGCAGGATCATGCATATGCAGCATCATGGAAGACGGAATCCTTGTCGCCAAGAAAGCGCAAAAGGGAATAGAGAAGGCAGCGTGACTGGTGAATTAAAAAAACGAAGGCCCACATCGGGGTAGCCTTTCCCAGGTAGAGAGAGCTGCTGAGCGAGGATAGTAATACAATCACAGGCCGGCGCTGCTGTTGGCTGTTAGCCGCTGTTAGCGGCCAGTCGCTAACAGCCTCATCCCTCTCCTCCCATCACTGCGCCACCGTTAGCCGGTGTTGGCCATTAGCCGCAATTAGCCGTTAGCCGCTGTTAGCGCTGGCCTGTGATTGTATTACCTTTCTCCTTCAGCAGCTCTCTCCACCTCGAAAGGCAACCCCAATGCTGACCCTTGTTTTTTTAATTCGCCGGTCACGCTGCCTTTTTGATTCCCTTTTGCACTTTCTTGGCGACGAGGATTCCGTCTCCCGTGATGCTGCATAATACATGATCCTGCATTATGCTCAAAGAGTGGGACTTTGTTATGCGGCAGTAGTGCCACTGGCCACTAACAGCTGTTTCAATTTACACCCGCCCCAACAGTCCTACGTTGTAAACACAGCCAGCATGGTGAGGAGGGGGTTTGTCAACTCGCGTCACGTGTGTCTGTGTAGGAGCCTGAATGAATACTCCATGTAGTATCGGATGACATGGTTTCATCAGTGTTATCATAGCTTTTTGGTCCACAGCGGCTACCGTTGTTGCAATACACAGTGAGGCGCTAGAGTGCGCCATCTGTTTGAATGCAATATATGATTTCAATGTTAGATGGGAAAATTCCTACACACTGTGGCTTTAAGACGAGTAAATTATTCAAAATTAACAGTGGATTGACGTATTTCATGTCATAGAACAAAACGTGAAAGTCTCTTATGCTTGTGTTAACCACAGACCTTATTTCGGGCATCTAACCAAAAACCCATTCACAAAACCAACTGACTTTGAGATGAGTGCTAAAATCCTTTTGGTTTCATTTTAGGACTCATTCTTGCACCACTCTATTTTGGTGGGAAAAGGGCATTGTCTCACAAACACCAGCACACCCTGGAGAGCTCTGCAGTGCTTGTCTCTGTCTTCAGTTCTTAAAGTTGTGCGACTATAATGCATCACGCATCCCATGCATCTTTATTTGTGTTATTTTATATCCACTCGTTACTAAATATGTTATAGTTTTTTGTGTGTGTGTGTTTGGAGTCCAGTGTTCCATGCACCTCTGACTTTTGGTTGGGCATTCTTGACTTGATGCTCTCATCTTTTACTCCTCTACATTTTGAGTGTGTGTGTGCACACGACCCTGCAGTCTCATGCCCTTTGGGCGACCATGGCTCAGAGGAAGAGCAGGTTGTCCACCAATCAGCAGATCAGCAGTTTAATCCCCAGCTCCTCCCATCTGCATGCTGAAGCATCCTTGAGCAAGATACTGAACCTCAACCAGTGTGAGTGCGTTTGAAAAAGAAAGCAGAGTAGCAGGCAGCACCCCGTATGGTAGCCTCAGCCACCACTGTGTGAATGAAGGGGTGAATGGGACTCATAGTGTAAAAAGCACTTTGAGTGGTCAGATGACTAGGTACTATACAAGTGCAGGCCCATTTACCTTTGATGGGGATTTGTGGGGTGTTTACCAATGCTAATAGACCTTTTCCACAGCAGACATTTTGACATGTCATGGTAGAAAAAGCAAAGGTGTATTCAAAAACATCAATGATGGCTACATTCCACTTAGGGCAGGCTGTGATATTGTGCATGTTTACTCACTGGATTAGCTAACTGGTACACTTTATGAAACTGAGTCATTGTTAGTCAGGTATGTGATCAGTTTTAGAGCTTAGATCGGGCCCAAAAAATTCAGCCCGACCTGGCCCGAGCCCATGCACGTTATGTCCGAGACCAGCCTTGTCCGTCCAATTAACTGTAATTAACGGCCGAGCCCGATTTAAACCCGACATTTTTCAATAAGTTGGCTGTTATAATTGCTAAGGACACACTGAGCGCGTTAGTGCCGCGGAAGTCCTGAGAGTGTACTTAAGGCACTTGACTGTCCACACAGGCAGCGCATTTCTCCTGCGCTCTCCGCGCCAGTTACACTTGTCTGTTGTCTTGTCTAACACTTGTCTGTTGTCTTGTCTAACACTTGTCTGTCTTGTCTAACACTTGTCTGTTCCTGTCAGTACTCGTTTTTTCACTTCAACAGGTCATTTTAAACATAGGTAAGTCCATATTTTCATCGTTGTTTATAACGTAATAAGACAATTTGTCATTGTATGACCATCTATTGAGCGTATCGGGTAAACACTGAATGAATAGGGCATATTTTTTGGAGGCACGGAAAGTTGCTGTCCCTCCCACTTATGTCTACCAGCTTGAAGCTATAATCTGGTACGGTGCATCAAATGGTGACATTTATGTTTGAGCTGTACATTGTCCCTTTTAAGTTAAAATGTCTGCTGTGAAAAAGGTCAATTTGGATCAACTGGCACATGCTTTCAACTTATGAGGACAATAGAATGGTTCCCAAATGAGTCCTAAAACCCTGAAATGAGTCAAGAGGTTTTTTGAATGGGTTTTGGTTAGATGTCTGAATTAAAGCCACAGTGTGTAGGAATTTCTCCCATCTAACGTGGAAATCGTATATTGCATTCAAACAGCGCCTCACTGTTTCAAACACGTATTGCAACAACGGTAGCCGCTGTGTACCAAAAAGCTATGATAACATTGATGAAACCATGTCATCCGATACTTCATGGAGTATTCATTCAGGCCCTGTTTAGACGACAACGGTTTCTCTTAAAACGGAAAAGTCTGTCCTTTGCGTATTAAAAAACTTCTGCGTTTATATGACGACGTTATTGAAATGATCCCTATTCACACAGAGCCGCAAAATCTACTGTAAACGCTGCATTATGCACGCCAGGCCAATGGGTGGCAGTGTAAATTTGCAAAGCAACACCACGGCATGATGGGCGGCACGGTGGTGTGGTGGTTAGCTGTGTGGAGTTTGCATGTTCTACCCGTGTCAGCGTGGGTTCTCTCCGGGTACTCCGGCTTCCTCCCACAGTCCAAAGACATGCGATTTGGGGACTAGGTTAATTGATTACTCTAAATTGTCCATAGGTGTGAATGTGAGTGTGAATGGTGGTCTGTCTCTATGTGTCAGCCCTGCGATGGTCTGGCGAACTGTCCAGGGTGTACCCTGCCTCTCGCCCGATGTCAGCTGGGATAGGCTCCAGCCCCCCCGCGACCCTCATGAGGATGAAGTGGTTAGAAGATGAATGAATGAATGAACACCACGGCATACCATGCGCCTGCGCTGAAGCGCCTTCCTCTACAACACAGTGATTACAAACCAAAACAAAGAAGACACAATGACGAAAGCATGCACAGATAACTTTGTCTGGAGGGACGACGAGGTGGAGAGATCTACACTTCACTTTAAATCAACAGGGTGAGCAGCACCGACAAGACCGGCTCTATGCAGGTCCAAGAGGGGACAATGCCCCCTTAAACAAATGTGGTGCCCCCTCAAATCAAATCCGCTGAAAAAGGCACAAAAGAAAAAAGTTTTCTCATCTGTCTCCACTCCACTCCGTGCTGTGTGCCGGCTGTTTGTGACTGTCTGCAGTCGGCAGAGACCCTCCCCCCAGTAAACACCCAATCACTGTTTAGTATGCAAATGAGCCAAGATGCATCTGCGTCAGGTTTCTCAGTCTCAGTGAGGCAGAATGCAGCGGTAACGTGAAGCTCTGTTAAACTCATTGTAGTGTCTCATGTCATGAGATACTTAATATATAGTTAACAACAAAAAACAAAAGTAAAAATAGCAGTGTGAGCATAGAGTGTGAGCCTGTCAGTGCGAACGTTTCTTCAATCAGACAAGCACAGTGAGAGATGAGTGCCTGCTGCATGTCACATACTGAGGACATATGCCCTGTATGTGCCAGACCCCTACATAAAGCCCCGCCCAGCCTCTAGTTCTGCACGCCGTTTTTTGATAATCACAGCAATTTTTACAAAGCTTTTTTTTTTTAACCTCTTTTTTTTTATTGAGCTTTGTTAAACACAAAAGATTCATGGACACAACATGACGAAAGCATAAAAGATTGCCCAAGTATTATACATAATACATTATTATAGGCTAAGTAAAAAGAAACCAAAAATATAAAAAACAAATAATCACAACACGAGACAACAACACAAGATAGAAAAACACAACAAAATAGGGCTGCATAGCCGTACAGTCTTGTTGGAGTCACACTCAAGTCCGCCACAACGTCCAAAATCACATGGGGGCCTGAAAAAAGGCCACACCCATACGGGAACGCCAGTCTCTCCCTAAAAGAAAACAACAACACTAGCGTGTTGTGAAAATGACTGCCTACATATCGCGTACAATGCACAAACACATCATGAATAATACACATGCGCATCTTGTACAACATGTGCAACAAGAAAAAATAAATACATATATGTTTATCTGGCGCCATTGTATCAACATAAGCTCAAAGACATGAAAGCGACATCTAACCATCATGTCCTTATTACATAACAAATCATATCACACTGACAATCAAAATACTCACAACCAAATACATTTACAGTTGTAACCCTAAAAAAACAAACAAAAAAAATCAAAACACAACACAACAGCAACAGAGCACCAGATCACAGTTTAGAATTATAGCAAGCAAAACCCATTTCTAAGTGTTAAGAGGTGTAGTTAACTGATCCACGTAAGAAATAAAAGGCTGCCATATTACACTAAATTTACCAGTAGCTCCTTGTAATACATATCCAGCCTTTTCAACTTTGAGAAAATACATGACATCACAGATCTACCTGCCAAAGGAAGGAGGGCAGTCACACTTCCAGTTTAAAAGAATAAGACGTCTTGCCAAAAGAGCAGAATAAGCTATACAATTCAGTTGAGTGTTCGTTAAAATGAGATCCCCTGATGGCACACCAAAAAGAGAAAGGTGTTGGTTTAATTG
Source organism: Epinephelus awoara (assembly GCA_035609425.1). Lineage (NCBI taxonomy): Eukaryota > Metazoa > Chordata > Actinopteri > Perciformes > Serranidae > Epinephelus > Epinephelus awoara. The sequence goes on along the minus strand of CM069304.1, from coordinate 3,709,914 downwards.
TACAGCCTACTATTTTTGAGTACAGTTTAAATATAGAAGACCAAAACGTTAGTAAAGTGGGACATGACCAGAATGTGTGGTCAAGGCAGGCAGGGGCTTGCTTGCATCTGTCACATGTGGGGCTAATTTCCTGAAAAATTCGAGAGAGCTTGACCTCAGACAGATGAAGACGGTGAACAATCTCAAATTGAATAAGAGCATGCCTTGCACAGATAGATGAAGAATGAGTGTTTTTAAGAATTTTTGACCACTTATCTTCTGATATGCTACATTCAAGATCATTCTCCCACTTTTCCTTTATAGACACAAGTGAAGAGTCTTCCAACTCAAAAATAAATGTATAAAGCTTGGATATTGTTCCCTTGACTTCTGGTTTGATTTCCAAGATTAAATCAAGAGATGTTTTTGGTGGCATGGAGGGATATAGCGAAGAAAAAAAACTATGTGGAGGAAGATTAAATTTGTTCTTGATCTTTCTTTGATCGAATGACATCAAAGTTCCTTCATTATACAGAAAGCTTATATTTGAAATACCTGCTTTGGACCACTGATCAAATGCTTTGTCTATGAGGGAGGCTGGGAACAGATGGTTAGCTGCAGTAGGGGCATATATAGAAAATAATCTGGAATGTTTCCTGAACTGAGACCAAATTTTCAAAGAGTGTAAGATCACTGGGTTCAGACAGACTTGGGGGGTGCGCAAAGGGATTGATGAGCACAGAAGGGCAGAGAGTGAAAATCGAGTGCCGGAACTTGATTCAATTTGTAGCCAGGCAGGAGTATCATAAGAAGTGGTATCAAACAGCCAAAAAGCATAATCTTGATATTTACTCCCCACTACTAAATCTGAAAGCTCGGAAGAGCTATACCACCATGCATCTTTGGTCTTTGCAAGAATACTTTCTGAATCTGATCTTATTGCTCTTTTTTTTTTAAATGTTGGAGTTGTGCGTCCTCCTTTCTTCAGCTCCAAATAAATGATGAAATAAAGCTGTCCAGCTTTTTAAAGAAAGCCTTTGTGAGAAAGAGTGGAATGCATTGAAATAAATATAAAAACTTAGAAGAATGTTCATTTTAACTGTGTTAATTCGTCCGATTAACGATAGAGGCATATTAGACCAGTGCAGAAGATTCTGCCGGGTATGATTCAGAAGTGGAGTGAAATTAGCTTTTAACAATTGAGAGTAAGATTTTGTAAGAGATATGCCAAGGTAATTTAATTTATTATTTATTATTTTAAATGGTAGGGAATTAAAAGAGATTTGACTGGTGGCAGTATTGAAAATAGGCAGTAGCTCACTTTTTTCAAGGTTGAGTTTATATCCTGAAAACTTACCAAAGTCTTCAAGAGTATTAACAATATGCGGAATAGATAAAAGAGGATCAGATACATATAAAAGAACATCATCTGCATATAATGAAATGTTCCCGATTTGACCCTAAAAATCCCTTTAATATCTATGCATTGCCGAATCGAGGCTGCCAGAGGTTCCATAACTAGTGCAAAGAGTAGAGGAGATAATGGACAACCTTGTCTTGTCCCGCGCTGCAGAGGAAAAAATGGTGAGTGTGAATTATTTGTTCTAACTGAAGCCAGGGGGGAAGTATATTAACAGTCTGATCCAAGAAATAAAAGTATCGCCGAAGCCAAAATGTTGAAGAACATAAAACAGATAACCCCATTCCACACGATCAAAGGCTTTTTCTGCATCAAGGGACAAAAGTACCTCTGGACGCTGCGATGAGGAAGTGTAGCGGATATTCAACGCACACCTAATATTAAAGAAAGAATGTCTATTCTTAATAAAGCCAGTCTGGTCTGAGGAGATGATGGTGGTCAAAACAGATTCAAGACGGAGAGCCAGCACTTTAGCTAATATCTTAACATCAACATTAAAGAGACTTACTGGATGATATGAGGAGCAGTCTAGAGGATCCTTGCCTTTTTTCAAAAGTAGAGAAATTGAAGCTTGACGGAGTGTTGGAGGAAGACTGGATAGGTCTAAACTATGATCAAATACATTTTTAAGTAGAACACTCAATTTTGGAGAAAATGTTTTAAAGAATTCTGTAGAGAAACTATCCGGGCCTGGACTTTTGCCACTGCATAGACATAATAGCACTTTTTATTTCATTTAAAGTAATGGGGCTGTCTAAAGACTCTCTAGAATGACCATTCATAGTAGGAATTACTAGATTTTCAAAAAATGTATCCATTAAATCCATAAATTGATAATTCGGATGTATATAAATTAGAATAGAAGTTATGAAATTGTTTGTTTATATCCGAAGGGTCCGTCAATAAACCTGTCTCTGAGTTGATTTGGTCAATAATATGAGTAGCAAACATATGTCTCAGACTATGTGCAAGAACTCTACTTGACTTCTCTCCCTGTTTGTAAGATATATGATTAACCTTAAGAAGAGCACGTTCAGCTTGTCCAGTTGAAAGCATATCAAACTCTGCCTGATACATCATCTGTTCTTTATACAGTTCTGGGGATGGGGCATTAGCATAGGTCCTGTCCACATCTAAAATAAGCTTTGATAGTTGTGTTTGTCTGGCTGTCCGTGCTTTTTGAGCAGAGGCATTGTAAGAAATAATTTGACCCCTCAGATAAGCCTTAAGGGTTTCCCAAAGTAGGGATGGAGAGGTTTCACTATTTAAATTAGTTTCCAGAAATAAATCTATGTGTCTATTAATAGATATAACAAAGGATTCATCAGATAGGAGAAGTGAATTAAATCGCCACTGAGATCTTTGGGGTCTGCAATGAGGGGAAGACAACTCCATTGTTAACGGTGCATGATCAGAAATGACTATACTATTGTAGTTACATGACTGTACTAAAGGAAGTAAGGTTTTATCCAGGAAAAAATAATCAATGCGTGAGAAAGTATGATGAACAGGTGAAAAAAATGAATATTCTCTTTGGGTTGGATTCAAAAATCGCCATAGATCAGACAATGCATAGGATTCTAGGAAGCTCTTAATACACTCTGATGTTTTTGATTTAGTTGTAGTTTTGTTAGAAGATTTATCCAATAAGGGATTAATCACACAATTAAAATCCCCAGATAAAATCAGCCGATGAGTGTCTAAATAAGGTAAAGATGAAAGAAATTTGTTCATAAATTTAGAATCATCTCAATTTGGAGCATAAACACAGGCAAGGATCCCAGGTATATATAGAGCTTTCTGACAACAATAAAATAGCGTCCATTTGAATCTGAGATAGTTTTAGATGCAACAAATGGTACTGACTTACGAATCAGAATCATGACTCCCCTGGCCTTGCGCTGAAAGCACGAATGGAACAGCTGTCCAACCCAGCCCCGCCTCATACTGACATGGTCTGAACGAAGCATATGTGTCTCAGTAAGGAAGGCTATGTCTGTTTTCAAATGCTTAAGGTGAATAAGCACCCTAGTGCGTTTAATAGGACGATTTAGTCCTTTTACATTCCAGTTGGTAAAATTAGTTAGCAGCCTGCTATCATTCATAAGTGTCCCTAAATCAGCCACATTTGCTTAATATAATATATTAAAGGCAAATGGGTATAACATTTTATATATCCAGTATGTTATTAAATAGACTCTGTGACTCTGGTTGACATAACAAAAGATAAAAACCAGCGTAAGAACAGATAATTGAAAAGAAACATTAAAAAGCAAAAATACAGTATTTAACAAACACAAAACACTTAGCCCCCCCCATTAAAACAACTAAAAAACTTAAAACTTAAAACTTAAAACAAACAAAAACAGAGCAAAAGCAGCAAAAGAGGTGCCATTAATACAAAATACAAATATATGACTTCACATCAAGCTGTCACAAGCACCAACCACATAGTGAAAGTAAGGCCACTGACGTGTTTATTTTTCTTGTATTCAAATGTCAAGTCTCAGGATTTTCCTAAAAGAGAAAAAACAAAAGAAAAAGAAAAAAAAAGTGTCTTCATCATAGTTTATCAGCTATCAGCAAGATTATGGAGCATAAGCCAGCTGATTAAACAGTTTAATTTACCGTATATCATCATCTTAACTTGAATAGCCATTACCTTAACCTGGTCATGGTGGTGATACAATGTTCTTACCTATGAAGGATATGGCCAGCTTTGTATCTTCAAATGATTTCTCCTGTCCCTGAAACGTGATCCGAAGTTTGGCTGGTCATGGTGGTGGTACAATGTTCTCACGTATGTAGTACATGGCCAGCTTTGGATCTTCAAATGATTTCTCCTGTCCCTGAAACCTGATCCAAAGTTTGGCTGGGAAGCGGAGGCTAAATTTGACATCAAGATTGTCTTTCAGGAGCCGCTTCATGTCGGTAAAAGCAGCTTGTTTCCTGGCAACCTCCGGTGCATAATCGGGGAAAATATGCACGTGTTTCCCCCTGTATGCAAGTTGTGTCTTCTGGCTCGAGAGGCGAAGAATATAATCCTTGACATCTCCACGGTGCACTCGGATGATGATCGGTCTGGGCCTCGCTCCGTCATGGGGCTTTGGTGCCGATGTACGATGTGCGCGATCCAGGCGTGGGAAGTCATCAAGGGCCAGTATCTCCTTTAGCGCAGTCTCACAGAAGTGCAGAGGGTTTCCCCCTTCTTGACCTTCCTCGATTCCTACCGAACAAATATTTTGGCGGCGCCTCCGGCCCTCCAAGTCCAAACACTTCTCCTTCAGTATACACACTTCTGACTGCAGGCGCTCCAACGTAGTTTCCAGCACCCTGACGGATGAGCTCCATACAGTGGCGGAGTGCTCCAGGTCGTCAATCCGCTTAGTATTTTGCAAGCTAGCAGATTGTAGATTTTTACAAAGCTTTTATTAACTTTTCACTCCTGCAGCTTTCAGCAGCTCAAAAGAGAGTAGAGTGTAGAGAAATCTGTTAAATTGCTAACAAAAAACATAAAAAACAACAGAAAAATGACAAAAACAACAAAACAAAACAAAAGAATAAAATGTTCTGCTCTAGCCTATATTTGTTGTGTTTGTTAGTTCTGTTAGTTTGAGAAGTTTTTTTAATAAGACTAGCTTTGGTAAATACTGCTATAGTGAGGTTATTGTAATTATTAGGTTCAAATTTATTTCATATGTCTACATGCCTAATGACCATCCAATAAGATGAGTGTTAAGATGTTAGTTGTGCCTGGATGAAGGATATTTTTATTTTATTTTATTTTTTTATTTTTTTTTTTCAGTTTTCCTCCCTGAGGGATTGCCACGTTATTGTAGTCAGGGTGTTTGTGTGCCTCAGTGACCCTAAGAGCTATACCAGCAGGAGCTTAGTCTTCAGGTGAGACACCTGGTTGGACATGTCTCAGGGTAGAGGCCTGACAAAGTGCAATCCATTTCTTTAGAGTGACCTTTATTTGTCAGCTCTACCTATGGCAAAAATGTACTAGAGCATGATGCCCCTTTCACATTTATGACTGCCCCCTCATATATGCCTGCCTAGAACCGGACTTGGAGCTCGACATTGTTGTTGAGATTGTCGACTTTCTCGCATATGTCTAGTTACTGGAACCGTAATGCGCATGTGCAAAAAGTCTCCGTTTTCAGAGGAACTGCATATTGCAAGTTCACATGACAACGGAGATGCTGCCGTCTCAAAAATACTGCACTCTGGTACCCGTTTTCAAAACGTTGCGTTTTCAGGCACCCAAAACGCTGCTGTTGTGTAAATGATTGGCCAAAACGCAACAAAAGTTTACCGTTTTCAGTTGAAATCGTTGTTGTATAAATGGGACCTGGGACCTTCCTTTTGTGCTTTCTTGGCGTTGAGGATTCCGTCTCCCATGATGCTGCATATGCATGATCCTGCATTATGCTCAAAGAGTGGGACTTTGTTATGCTGAGGGTACAAGTGAAACGCCTCTTGCTCATCTCCTTCAGCTTCTTAGGCACGCAGCACTGGCCTGGCTCTCAACGAAAACGCCGAAGGTAGGTCCCTGGTAGTGCTACATGTCCCTTGCTGGCAGATATATTTTCAAGATGGCAGAACGTTATGGAACCCCCCAAATGACTTACCCACCCAATATACAAACAAATCCGAAATTCTCCTTTTACGACAATAAGTCAGATTATTGATGGAGGTAATACACCAATGATGACATATTTATGAATGCAGACATCGATTTTTGCCAATAAACAACTGAAAATGCAACACAATGTCCCTTTAAGGGCTGTCAACCCTGTCTCACCCTGTGCTTGGTCAGTGACTTCTGGCATTAGACACCAACGAAAAAAGACGTCCTTTCATGTTAGCATATTACTCCACCAGTCACCGTTATTGTTTAATAGCACCAGGGAAATGTAGTGGGACAACAATGAAAGGTAAGGGTGTCGAAGTCCATGTAGGGAAGGGTGGTGCATGGGTCCAACAACCACCAACTTTCACCCAGGAGGCTGGTGTTTTCTTCCTGTAACTTTGTAAAGCCAAACCCTGTTATTTTTTCCTAAACCCAACCATGTGCTTTTGTTGCCTAAATGTAACCACGTGTGTGTGTTAGCAAAATGTAACCAAGTGCATTGTTGCTGAAAAAACAAGAAGTCAGTTCATGATGTTTTATTGATGTGGTGCATTTATTTTGAAACTGTAATACTAACTGTACATTTCCTATGAAACCAGAGGTGTATTTTGAAAACAGACATTGCATGTAACAGGCTGAAGTTGACACAGTGTTCAGTCTGTCAGCAACCAATGCACCTATGACAACTTGAAAGTCATATCTCGACATGGAAAGTCCATGACCAAACGTGGACTGAGATTACTCCAAGATCAGAGTGAGAATGTGTTGGGTCTGTGGTTAACACAAGCAGAAAAGACTTTCACGTTTTGTTCTACGATATAAAATATGTCAGTAAATACTCCATTGTGAATTTTGAAGCTTTTATGTGTCTTGATTCAAGAATGCGGTTGCTAACAAGCTGCTTAATGAGACTACAGAATGTTATCACACTGACAACAGTTTAACAGCTTCATTGTGGTAGGGATGTTAAATCATGCGACCATAGTATAGTTTGTTTAGAGCCAAACATTAGCTTTTTCCTTCTAGCGGCTGCATTTAAACTTCAAAAATCATTAAAGAGTTGTTCATTTGAAAGGACAATTTTGCTGAACAAAAAGTGTAAGTATCATAAATGTCTGTTTGCCACAGTTTATATTCTGCACTAATCCAAATGGGAAAATCCCACTGGATTTTGAAGAGGGAACAGGGTGAAGCTAACTTCCGTATCTGCGTACAAAAAGAAGTCCTCCCTGCAGCACTCTATGAGATTCATCATTATAGGTGCAAACAATTCTTGGGTTTAAGAACAGGTCATTAATCTGACGTAAACCTTTCTTTGGACCTTTCTTAAATGTTAGTAAATGAACAGAATAAGCTTAAGCCAAGTAATGTCACTTCATTCTTACCTGATACTTTAGGCCTCATTACACATTGAAAATGATTCTATTAATGATACAGTTTTTAGGGAATCAAATAATATTAAAAAGTGTGACAACCAAGCCTCTCCTACCTGCAGCTGCAGCTTTGTTTTAGTGCATTGCAACTATATTACAAGCTGTGGTGTTTGCACAATGCTGGTTTATAGCAGAGGCATGAGATCACTGGACTAGCTTATGACTGGTATTGTTTTAATGAGGAGCAAACACAACAATAATGGTGCTGTTAACTGTTAACCGAATTTAAAACATGCTCACTAACTCTAGCAAACCTGTCATTGGACTGAGTAAAAATAAAGCTGAGACTGATTGTTTTTTGTCCAATATTTCCCTTCCCTGACCAGATTTATAACATCTCACACAATAGCCACATGGACACGAAAGAGCTAGTATGATGGTTAAGAGGTATTAGTTCCTCTTAATGCCAAAATATCAAAGTTGGCCAAACATTACTAAATCCTATCCACCTTATTCCTAACCCCCATGATACCTTGCGTGAATTATGGGCGCTCCTTCCAGTGCTGAAATGGAGCCAGCATTTTTTACTTATAACAATCTGCTAATCCTCTTTCTTAGAGCGAATGGGAAATAAAATCAGTGATAAACACCTCAGACAGGATGATGTCATCACACCTCTCATCTCTGACACCCATCTCAAAGAATCAGTTGTTTCCCTTTTTAATCAAGTGCATTAGCAATCAGCTTGTCTTGCTAAGTTAACATATTTAACAGAGAACAGAAATTAGCTTACAGTAAACATCTATTCAGCAAAAATTAATCATGATTCTGTATTAATTTTAGCTCTATGTAAAGTGAATAAACGTGGTGTTTACCAGCTAATGCTCCACTCGTCCCAATTTAGACATTTCTATAACTGCTGATTTATTATATCTGAATTCTATTGAGCAAAACAGAATCTGGAATTTAGCAGCAGACCTCAGTTACATCAGTCATATAATGTAGTAGTAAAGTAGGCTAAATGACCTCAGGCATTCATTTTATATGATATGAAAGAAGTACAGTAAATCGGTAGCCTAATACATTCTCAGCTAAAATGACTATTCTCTGACATATTTCAGGTAACAATATGCTAGTCAGTTTATTTAATAATGGGCAATTTTTCTATTAGGGTAAGAATGCAGTCAGACAGGGGTATCATAGAAAGAAAGAAACATAGATAGATCGATCGAAAGAAAGAAACATAGATAGATAGATAGATAGATAGATAGATAGATAGATAGATAGATAGATAGATAGATAGATAGATAGATAGATAGATAGATACACAGATAGATTAGACATACAGGGGAAAAGGGGTTAACTTATTTAGAGCTTGTATAACTGTGGGAACAATGCTCTGAATCACGTACTGATTAAGTGACACACCTATTATTCCAGGTGTCATTCTCTTTCACAAATTCTGATTCAGTACTTCTCTGCTCTTAAACTCTTTTGGTTTTATTATTTCTTATACCATTACAAGCAAATGAAAATGTAGTGGATGTGCACAAATATATGGGACAAATCACATCCCATATTGATTCGGTAAGGGACAGTTTATTTTATTTCTCACTTCAAAGCTTTCATAATAAGCTAAGCGTTGGTTAGTGTAATATTGTTTTGAAGCCTCAAGTCTGGTATTTTGGCCATTGCCATCTTTAATTTTTGGAGCAAGAAGTGACCATATTTGGATGGGGGCTGGAGCTGTGGCGGAGTGAGGGGTGGATCTGACTCACAGACTGTGTGATGCCTCACAGACAGTCTGTCACTCAAGTGGCCCCGGCCCTAAATATGTGTAACTTTAAGCCTTAACAAAATGTGAACAGGTGAATTGTGAGATTTTTTAACAAACACAAAACTCTGTGGGTTCACCCGTTCTCACTCCTAACTTGTTAAATACTGACGCTTGATCAGTGACTTTCAGCATCAGATACCAAAAAGGCGAGGTATCCTTTAGCTGTGATATGAGACACACCAAACAGCGGCATTTTTTGACACTCAAAAGTCAAACAAGTTAATAACAACATGGCTGTGCTAGTATATGAGGCATACTATGCTAGTGACATATGTGAGGTGTGTCATGCACGTTGCATTAATATAATAAAGAATGTACTGATTTTAAGCCAAACCATGAATTTTTTTTCTAAATCTAACCAAATGCTTATGTTGTCTAAACCTAATGCAGTAAACCTAAAAATTAGTTTTTTGGGGTTTTTTTTACGTGTTCTATGTTCATTAAAAAAAAGAGACTGTATGCACTTGATGAGCAGAAACTGTGAAAACTGAAGTTTATTTTGAAAAAACACAGTGCATGTAACAAGCGTAACTTGACACACCATCCCTATGCATCCAAACCTGATGCTGGATGGGTGAATGGAGTGTCATAGTTTGACATAGGGCAACTGACCATGTCTCAGTATTTGATGAGTGACTGAGTGAGAATGTGTTGGTGAGTTATAATCCTTGTTGTTTAGTAAAAGTGTGAAGTTAAACATTACTTTCATGAGAGAAGAGATAAGTTGAGAAAATATGTAAATTGTGAAACTGATTCCAGACTTTCTAGAAGTAGTGGCCTAAGCCTAATATACTGTTTTTATTTCTCTGTGCCATAGTTAGTTAAGAACTTTAGCAATACCATATGCACTGTCCTTCTAAATACTCACTGGAGCATCATATTATTTTAACACTGAAAATAGTCCCCCACAGACAGGGTAGATAAGCTGGAAAACACAGCCCTTTGTCACAGCAGACATTTTCACTTGTTATAGTAGGAAAAACAAAGGTTTATAACATTAATGATGGCTTTGTGTGCCTGTAATCCATAACAGTATGACAGTGAGCTAGCTCGCACAGTACCAGGACCCTGAAACTGAATTAGCTAAATGGAATTTTGCCATCCTTGATTTGATCACTCTTACCTGTTCTTTTTAAACTGCATAAAAATGTCTTCAGTGAAAAACACCTATAGATGCAATAATGCATTGTTAGTTCTGGTCTATTGACCATTGGTCTTGTTTGATAATGGAATTTATTGACAATAATATAAAAATAAAGAATAATGTGAGCTGAAAATACACAGACAAACATGCTGAATGTATGTTTTAAAGTGAAGCCATCATTCTTTGTCAATTTCCTTTACATAGCTCTTTGATACCTACGGGAGGTAGGTAGAATTGCAACCAAATAAGAGCAATAAATCTTTTTGCATATAAAACCGGAGGAGTTACACTAACATATGCATTCATCGTGTACCAGAGCGCTGTTTCCTTGCACTAATGGGTTTGTAGAAATCCAGTAAAAAGCACACACAACAAAAGCATTATAATCCAGAAACTGATGTTTTGGTCCGGGAGGTCCAAGCTCGCAGTGTCCGAATATACAGAACTGTGAGCAGACCTCCACGGGCTGATGATGCAAAGGTAGCCTGGGAGGAGGTCACCACAACTGTGAATCAATGTTGCGTTTCTCTCGTGTGCGTGTGCGCTCTCTCTTTCTCTCTCACAGTCTCACTCTGTTTCTTTTCTTTTGACTTTTCTAAGATGACAGGTGCTGAATATATACTCCCTATCTGATGCTATGGCTGTTTGTGGTTGGCTGAGAGGGATGTGAACTCATTAGTTTGCAGCTGTGTTAATCAAATCAGGTTGGGTTTCCATTACACGTGCCAAACATGCCAAACGGTGCCAATCCCCTTTGATCTGACATCAGATGTGACGGGACAGTCAATATAGAGATACATTTATGTGCTGATTGCAGATAGTTGCATTGCTAGTGGTTTTTGTGGCTATTTATTGCATTGTTAATGTGCCTGACATTCCGGAGACCTGCCTGTGAGGTTTTGGTGACGTGTGAGCACTGTCCGCCGGTCAGCCAAATTTCCACTTACATCGGCTGCGCTCCACCTGCGCTGACAATAGACCTGGTTTAAGCTGGCGAGTTTTTAGCGCACCTTCGGCAAAGCCTTTTGGCACGAAACTGTTACTGCACCAAGCTGTATCTGTCGACACATCCGCCTGCTGCGCCGCCACACCCATCTCAGCAAACCTCGGTCTACCAAACTACCAAACTGAGCGCACCTGAGGTTGCGCTGCTCGAAACTAGCTCTGCACGGGGTTCACCACCCTGTGCCGCGCCAGGAAACTAGAGCCCAAAGTCGTACTTCCATGTCAATATGATGTGCAGCCTGTTGCTGTTATAGTTTAATGACACCCCAGAAGGATCGAGGGAAACACAACAACAACAACAACAACAACAACAACAGCGAAAGTTAAGGTGGCGAAAGTCCAAGTAGGATGGGTGGGAGAGGTGGTGGATGGGTCCATTAACTACCAACTCTCACCCAGGAAGCTAGCTTTCATTTCCCGTAAGATAGTAAAGCCAAACCCTGTTCTTTATACCCTAAACACAACCATGTGTGCGTGTTGGCTCAACGTAACTACGTGTGTTTGTTGTTGAAGGAAAAAATGTCAATTTGGTGACGTACTGTGTTGACTGTATACAAAGTGTACATTTCCTGTGGAAATGTAAGTGTATTTTGAAAACAGACAATGCATGCACAGGCTGAAGTTGTACCGCATCTCAGAATATCAACAATCAATGCACCCAGGAAACCTTGCACGTCCTGTCTGGACGTGGAAAGTCCATGACCAAATGTTGGTAAGCGATGAGGTCGGAGTGAGAATGTATTGGATAAAGATAAAAATTGAAAGATGTTTAAAATTAGTTTTTTGTTTTGTTTTTGTTGGTTTTTTTTATTTTGACCTTTTGAAAGGGGCAGCAACTATATATAAAGACGCCACTAATATTGAAGATATTTTGTGTAGGTGGATATAGAATATGAACAAATAGCCTGATCTTTCTTTGTCATAAAAAATCATTACTGTTGATACTAATTCACTATAAAAATGGATGAGGTATCAGCCCCAAGAAAGACAGAGGCAACCATATCTATATAATTGGTGTGTGTTCATTTGTCTGGCATTGATCTGCGCTCCAGCTAGACAGGACCATGGTTTGACTGTTTTGCCTCCTGAACCCATTGTAAGGCCTGGCACAATGTCAGCTCTGAGTCCTCTCACTGTAACAGAGGAACACCGACAGATCCTTCAAACATGCTGTGCACCTTGATGTGCTGAGTAAGTACTGAGAGAACAGAGGTGAGGAGCTGAGGTGGGAACCCTTCCAAAAGGACGCAGAGTTCTCTAATCATGGCAGGACGCAGCGTCGTTTTCTCTCTGTCTCTCAGGTAACGAACGAGAGAGATGGGGGTATATTAAGTGATGTTTGCAGAGCTCTGGAGACATGAGGGTCTCTGTAACTGTCTGTGTGGGGCTACATACACACAAACTTTAGGAAATCGTGCTAGTCAGCACAGCCATCTTCTGCACTCCTTTCAGTTGATTTCTCTGGTATTTGGCATGAAAGGTTATACAAATATGCTGATGATTCGAACTAAAGCAGTATCCTGTTTCAGTCCGCTTTCATTTCAAGCTGAGATGTCATTCTAGTTGGAGGGCCTCTTCATGTCTCTCTGATCAGAGTATTGTGATAGGGAAAGCATTAACTGCTTTTTTTATTCTGAAAAAAAAAATGTTTTAAATGTATTATACATGTACTGTATATCAAAGGTGACTGGCTTTTTGGGATGTCGTATGCTGTAAAGCCCTGTGAGGCAAATTGTGATTTGTGATATTGGGCTTTATAAATAAAATTGATTGATTGATTGATGGTAAGGGGTTTGATGTTATGGTGGCCTTGTGGTTGAAGATGCAAACCACATGACTGCAAGTCAATGGTTGCATTCTTCCCCAGGACCTTTGTTGCTTGTTGTAACCTCCCCCTTTCCTCGTGCTTCTTGTCTGTATCTCTGTTGTAAACTATCCCATAAAGGCCATAGATATATTAGGAGACCAGATACAGCGATGAACACAGGGCCCTGTTCATTCCTATAAAAGTTGCTCAGTGGCGCATGAAGCCCAAATGGTTCAATTGTCGCATATATACAATTTCTTGGATGATCTGGGGATTACTGGCACTACTTACACATTGTGCAGCCCATAAAGCAGGTGCACTTGAGACATGTGGTGGCCAAGCACAACCAAGTGTGGCTGAGCATCTAATTTCTGCTAACCACGCAGCTAACTTCAGGTTTAGCGCTCTGCTAACTTGAAAGATGTAAATCAGAATGTACTGAACCATACCAGACTGCTTGGTGGAAAACAAGGCTTTTGTTACCCTGCTGTTGGGGTACCTAGCAAACTGATCTGATACTTAAAGGTGGAGCTAGAAACACTGCAGTCCATTGATTGGTCAAAGATACAATTATTTTGCTGACACCAATGCAGCACTGTAGCATTTTTCAAACTCTCTTGGTGTTTTTGGCAGTATTTTTACTTACTGCCTGCACCCTTTTCTCAAAGAAAGCTTGTCTCCTTCCTATAATAAAATAGCTATACTGAGAAGAAAAAATACAAAACATTTAATGTCTTCTATTGTGCCTGTTGTGCAGCTATTACAATTGGGCAATAATGCCACCTCCAGTTAAGAATACTGTCTGCAGAGGAAACGCAAACAGATCTAGGGTTTAGGTATATGTCCTAACAGGTTAGCATGTGTTGGGTATTATACAGAAAGTGTTGGATGGAAATGTAGCTTCCATTTTCATTTACTGTAACACCCACAGTGTAGCTGCCAAATGAGATTACTTTAACACTGAATATAGTTGTTTATTTAATTCAATAAAAAAATATACCCAGCCACATACACTATATAGTGCATATCTTAATAACTGTGATTATCTGTGTGCTGAGCAGACACTTCACATGTACCAAGTATCCTCAACCAAGACATGCTGCTTTTCACTCTTTGTCTCCAGCCTCTGTTCATTTATTTTACTGGTGTTGCAGATAATAACACACATATGATCAGGATGCTGACAACAGGCCTTTTAATATTAATAAAATATCATTGTTCTACCATCTGATTTGATTTTTTGGCTGTAGAGCAGTATGATATTCTGCTAAAATCAACTCTTCCATTTAACCGATAATGTTAAATTTCCCTACTTTCGCAACATCAAACTTAACACACAGCAGTCATAAAGTGTGATGTACAAACCTAGCTAATCACTGGAGAAGTTTTGGGATGCCCAGCGGTAAGGACATAAAACTGTAACTAACACATAGTAACAACAGACACATAACGTCAGGGCTGCAGCAAATAATTTTTGTTACTGATTATTATTTTTCTGATTATTTAATTGATTGGTAATTCTACAAAATGTTAGATATCAGGGATAACTGCCCATTACAATCCACTAAGCCCAGTTTACAACTTTGAATGACTTGTTCTTTTCTGACCAAAAGTCAGAGAGTCAAGATCTTCAGTTTACAATGATATGAAAGAAAAAAGCAGCAAATCAATGCATCTGAAAAGCTGAAACCAGAGAATGGTTTTGCTTGAAAATGACTTAGGCCTTAAAGATTTATCAATTATCGTAAGAGTTGCAAATTAATTTTCTGTTAATTGCAAAATCTAAAATCGACAAATGGTCTGAACTCTACTTTATAAACCAAAACCATAAGTGTGAAAACAGATCTGGCAAACTATGCTAGGTTCAGGTAATGAGCCACATATTGGATTTTTTTATTTATTGGATCTTTAATTTAGTTATCATCCAGTATCTTACTCTAATCTTGAATTTATAGTGCATACTAAAAGTGGCGTTATTGTTTAATTTCAATTTCAATTTGACAACATCTAATGTTTTAGAGTTTCATTTGGGCTATATGTTGCTACATTTGATTGAACTTTTCCAAATACAAGCCTTTGTGCCATTGGCAATGTAAAAATACCATTTCAGGTGTTCCTACCATGAATAAACAGACTGTAGCGTACTGTCTGACTGGAAGTATTTGAACAAACATAATATTGTAAATTACTAAGTCACAGGATGTAACACTGTTGAGAACACAAATGAATATGACTACTAATGTATTCAATAAAAATTAATAATTAAAACACTTGGAAATGTCAACAAAACCTCTCCGGATATTATCAGAGATGTAAATACATTTTGGCAAAGTCAAAGTCTGATAAACCTTACTGACACTGCAATCACATTATTTAGCATTCTTTTTTAAATGTGTGCCTGTAAGATATGTGTAATTTTTGTCACACTGTTTCACCAGTACAGGTACAGCACTAATAGGAGCCTATTTACTTCTAGATTTCAAGTTCAGAGGTTAATTTTGGTATTTTTCAACATGGTCAATGTTTTCCCACATGTTTGTGTCTAAGTGACCAGTGGGGACAACAATGGTCTAGTACTGAGTGAGAAAGCAGCGGCAAAACAGGCTGCAATGTAAACACTGGGACAATTGCACACACTCAATGTAGTATGTCCAATTAAAGTGTTTGTTTTTGTCACTGACAGACTGTATTATTATACATGTCTAACAACACTACAGAAAGGATCCTAACAAAGATAGACTTTTGTGCTAAAAAGTAAGATCCTTTTTGTTTGATGCGAATCAGCCCTGAAATTGCCATTGCCAAACCCACCAGACTCCATTTAAACGAACAGTGGTTTTAGCATGTATAGAGCCAGCATATTTTCACACCATAACTGGGTGAGTTAAGGGTTTATTTCAACCAAGCCGAAGTTGGTGATTGTAGGAACAGTGGAAAGACAAACCAATATGGCTTTTGTGAGTTTTGTTTTGTTTTTGTGGACTTTGAATTAAGTGTTTTTCACAATGATAAAATTTGTTTGTTTAAATGGAGTCCGGTGGCTTTGACAATGGCAATTTTGCAACCCAGTCTCATTCCAAAGTTGTCGAATGCCAGTGCTTGGGCAGTGACTTCCGGCGCCAGACATCGATGAAAAAGCTGTCGTTTGCTGTTACTGTTTAATGGCACCCGGCAGCATCAAGGGAAACATGGTGGATGATGACGTAGGTTACGGAGGTGAAAGTCCAAGAAGGGAGGGCAGGAGTACTGGTGGATGGGTCCAACACCTACCAACTTTCACCCAGGAGGCTGGTGTTCACTCCCCGTAAGACTGTTAAGCCATACCCTGTTCTTTTTTCCTGAACCCAACCATGTGCATGTGTCGGCTTAACACAACCAAGTGCGTTTCTTGTTGAAGGAAACAAACATCTATTTGCAATGTTGTACCAATGTAGTATGTACAGATTGAAAGATGCTGTATGCAAACTGTACATTTCCTGTGAAAACAGAGGTGTATTTTGAAAACAGACAATGCATGTAACAGGCTGAAGTTGACACAGTGTACCAGAACGTCAGCAACATACCCAGGGTACCTTGCACCACACATATGTCGACATGCAAAGTCCATGACCATATAATATGTGGCAAGGTAGGAGTACAAATGTGTTGGATTTTGAGGCTGCTACTGGTTAGCAAAAAGGATCTCACTCTATAACAAAAGTAGTCTGTCTTTGTCGGGATCCTTTCCATTATGTCATTTGACACTTAGAATAATAATCTCAGCCTGTCAGTGGACATAAAATGGCCATGCACCATTGCCTCATGTGGTAACATTGCAGCCTGTTTTGTTGCAAAATACCAAAGTTACCCTTTAAGTAAGAAAGCTGAGTGTCAAATAATCAGACACATAACTGACTGAACACACTTCACACAATAGATGATTGTGCACTGCTACATTTTGACCTGGTGGCATTATTGGCCACTGAAATGAAATGAAAGATCTCATCAATCTGATTCAATTATTATTCAGCACACACCTAAAGTCAGTAATTCTGTTACAGCAGAGCATCAAAAGATGATACAGTTTGCTCAACAAAACATGTAACCTACACATTTTTCAACATTGCACATTTCTACATTAATGTTATGGTTTATGCAAACTTCGCTGAACTAAGTGCCGAATACACTTAAATATTATATAATATATATTCTCTGTATGTCCTTGTCATCAGCAGCTTGACATCTGACTGAGTTGATAATCATGTTTTTCTTAATAATAGCAACAATATATTTGTGACTTAAACCTCCCAAATGCAAAGTTTCATTAGCAGAAATGGAGTCTCATTGATTCATTAAAACTCAGGAGCCCACCTGAGCTTTAGGAGGCACAGGAAAAAAATTCTGTGTGGATGGGACCTGCAGTCTGTCAGGGGAGCAAAGCATGATAGGACAAAAATCAGCAAACCTGAGAATGCTTTCCTGATGTGAACTGACCTTCTATGTGTTTCTAACAGACACCCTTTGTAAATAGATAGAAATATAAGGAATCTTTATTCTTTGTATGTTTGGCCTTCACAGCTGCAAAGGTTCAAGTGTCCTCTAGATTCAGTGTAACCTCCACAACTGAGCAAGTCAATTCAGGTGGTCTAATTTCTGTGCAGAGAGACCAAAGAACAACAGGGATCATACCACCTGTGAACTGTAACATTACAGACACCATAGCAATAACCTTGAGAATGTAATTCAGGATGTCCCCATGCAAAGTGATGAAATGAAAGCTGAGCGATGACATCTCTCCCACTTTCACCTATTCAATTTTACTGACACCACACCCACTGTTACCCAGTCATATTCTCTCCTTGTACCTTCCTCCCCGACTCACCTGCTCTGCCTTTCTGACCTCCCCATCCATTCCTCCCTCCCTTCCTCCATCCATCTTCATGCTCCACTCACCTGTTCTATCTTGGCCAGCCATTCTTTATTGCGGGCCAGTTCCGCCATAAAGGCCTGATGCTTCAGCCACTTCCTGTGTAGCTTTTGAGCCTCGTCCCGCGCCGTGTCTCGGGCCATAAGCATCTTCTCTTCCACCCGCTGTCCCAATCACTCAGCTAGGGGAGACAAAAATAGCCACCATCAGGAGCTCAACACACGAGCCAGCCCTTCTTCCCCCCTTTCCCACAGGACGTCCTGCCTGCCTCCTCTACGCAAGAGCCAAACGCTCTGCTCTCCTCTGCAGGGGCCTAGGTACCTGTGCTGTCACCACCCACCCCAACCCCCACCAGACTCCCTTTTCTGGAGAAAAAAAAAAACAAGATAAGCACCTCAGCAGCAGTGGTAGCAATGGAAGTACTCAGGCCCTTCCTTTGAGTCGCCCCTGGGTCCTCATGCCCTACTGCCTCATGGGTCTTGCGGTCCTGATGCTGCAGTGCCTGCTAGCCAGTCTCAGAGAAGGCAAAAACAACCAGCCAAATAGAGGAAATGCGCCAATGACAACACTGGTAAAGAATGATACACACATTCAAGATTCCTTTTGGGTTGTGAGTTATCTTCAAGCTCCAAATGTCGATTACAATCCAGCTATCAGTGAAGATGTAGACGTAGCATAGCCACAGAGGAATCTTTCAGCCGGGGCAAACCTGACCATCCACCACTCGCTAGTCCCAGTCAATCTGTAGTCCAGTCTAATGATGCTGTATACAGGAGGAGGAGGAAGAGTTGAAGTGGGAGGAGCAGGGTGAATGGGATGCAGAGGCAGTGCAGAGGAGGCCGGATAACATAAGCTATCCGCTCTTTAAATGCATCGTTCCCACCACTGCAAAGATGCATACATAGTCTGGTGTGAGATAGCACACTATATTCTCTCCTCAGTTCCCCTTCCTCATGTCCCCGAACAGCTCAGCCGCGGTTGGTGCATGCTGCTGCAGTCCTTGCCTCTCAGCTACGCTCCCGTGTGTGTGCGTGTGTGTGCTTGCTGGAGTGTGTGTGTGCGTGTGTGTGTGTGTGTGTGTGTGTGTGTGTGTGTGTGTGTGTGCAATCACAATCAGCACTGCAGTGCCGGAGCAGAGAGCGGGTGAGAGAGAGAGAGAGAGAGAGAGAGAGAGAGAGAGAGAGACAGAGAGAGAGCGAGAGAGAGAGAGCAAGAAGGAGGGGAGAGAGGGGGGAGAAAGCAAAAGGAGATGGGGAGAGGGAGACAGGGAAAGGAATCGGAGAAAGGGGGAGCACCACAGCAAAAAAGAAGGGGAGAGCAAGTCAAAAGAGGGAAAAGATGGTGTTGTGAGGGGGTAGTGAAACAGAGAAAGGAAGAGAGAGCCTGCGTCATCCCTCAGTGTCACCAGGGACATTTCTCTGCACTAGAAATGACTGCACTCAGAGCAGGAGCAGGATTTGGGAAGGAGGGGGGGGAGGTTTTGTTTTAAAACAGCTGAATGAGAGTGAAGAGGGATGTGTGCACACATGGTCCACAGTGCAGCTGACTGATTCAGATCACTGTTAACACTCCCTCTGTAAAGGGACCTGCATGTGCTTCTCCTGCTGCAAATATGTCATTTGTGTTGAAAGCGTGCACATATTTCACTGTGTGAATTGGCTGACACTGCTCCCCAAGATCTGAATTATAGATAAACAAGGCAATTTTGTTTTCAAAAAATGGTTCTGTTTAGCTCTAATTTTTAGTCTGTAGATGTGCTGCAGCTTTGAATTTTTTTTTATTTTTTTATTCATATACTGTTCTTAAAAAATACCAGTTCTCATCGTAGCACCCAGAGGTGACTACCAATGGCAGATTGGTCATCGGGACGTGCGGGACGAATCCCGATGGGCCAGTCACCAAGTGGGCCAGTGTGGGCCGGTGGGGCTGGCCCAGTGATCAATGAAAGAAAGAAAAAAAAAAGACTAGTAAATGAATGTCAACCTAGCTGCTAGCTGTCAGTACTGCAGAGTGCGTCCCTCCCATGTTGTTTGTTTGCTGTGAGATGTTCAGAGGGAATGTAGGTGGCAATCTTAAGTTTTGATGTTTGAAGGAGGAGATAGGAGTAGCCTCTTCCAATACAAAAGAGGCCCTCGTTTTGAAATCTGATTGTTAGTTAGTGCTAGCTACTGAGAAGGGAGAAAAACAGAAAACATGAATAAAAGCCCACCAGTACAAAAAGGGTGGCATGGAAAAAACTTGAATAAAAAAAACTTAAATCTTTACAAGAAGTGTAGGAAAGTACTCCAAAGTAACTGACCTGTTTGGCTGCAGCGTTGGTCAATGGGCTGAGGCTGCTGGTGTTGCTAACGACAGAGATGGAGCTGGAGCCGACATTGCCATAGCAGGTGCATTAACGTTAGCTAACGTTAATGAGTGTATAATGTGCAAGGTTGGCATTGGCAAATTGTGTATTTCTTGTAGGTGTCCAGTTCAAGAGGCCAACTAGCCTACTAGGTATTGCATTAAGTCATTATGATTTAAACCTGTACTAAAATAAATATGTGCTTGCTTTTTTCCTGTGGATGCATCAATTACGTTAGGTGGTGCTACCAGTCCCAAGGACAATGAAGCTGAGGGACAGACTAACCCCAGTCATGATGAGGAGGAGGATGAGACCCGAAATATGACAGGTGCAATGTGAAGGCATAGCCTACTATGCATTGCATTATAGCCAGAGGAAACCCTTTTAGTAGTATTAAGTGGGATTTTTTTGTTGTAGTAATACGTTGACTAAAAGTTGACTATAGGGCCTATTGCCCAATTTATACCGCCTTAGTTCATGGCTATGAGCCATGGAGATATAAATTGGGCTTATGTAATACAAGAGCATGGCTGGGCAAGGCAGGGCAGACAGTGATATTGTGCATGAAATTAGATGCATTAGGAGAGAGTCATATGCTCTTATTTTAAGTTAAATAATAAGCACATAGCCATTTGTGGCCAATTCATTATTGCATTTATTTTATAGTCTGGAATTAAACAATAACTGCTGATTTTACTGTGACTGATGTCTTTGTGTAATAATTAGTCAGTGCGTTTGTGTAGTGTGTACAAGCATACAGAGGACTATAGGTAGAAACGTTTGGGCCAGTGTGTAGGCCAGTGTGTGGGCCGCTGCGCCTGAATGTCCTGGGCTGAATTTATGTCCCAGTCCGCATCTGGCGACTACAATTTCATGAGCACAGAGTGGAGCACTACCTTAAACCAAGTTTTATTGCTCAAGCTGGTTGTGTAGTTTTTATTAGTATGGTTCAGAATACAATGGATTGTCTGCAGATTGTCTACATCTTTGATTTCTAGCAGGAGAAATAAATCAGACCTCATCAGACCCAATAAATTGTAAATATACACTAATAATAATGATAATACTATTACTACTACTACTACTAATAATAATGATAATCATTTTTGGCTAAAGCAAAAAAAGTTAGCATTATGGAGAAATCCAATATTCCTCTTAACACCTCCCCAATTTCTGATTAGGTGGACAAGATAACCCTTAATACACATAACGTTATTCGTCCCTACAACAGTAAATACTTTACTTGATATGAACACACATGAGAGCATTTTTGATGATCGCCTCCATCCAGTCTTTTTGTCTTATGGCATTTAACCATAGTTGTCTTCATTTTTGTTGACAGGTGGTGGCAGCTGGTATGTGATAAAACTGAAGTTTTTAGTCATGACTCTCTGATTCTGGCTCCCAATAATACAAGATGACATTTTAAGACTCCTATGTAACCTACAACCCTTTGGTGGCGAGCCTTGTTTTGCCACCAGATATGATATCATTGTGACATCTGCCTATATGATAATCAGACAAACACTCGTACATTTCAGTACAAACTTCTGCCTGGCTGTGCTGTGCTTTGCAACACTTTGCACAAGACCAATGCACTTGCTTGAAAGTGATGGCGCCCCCTGTTAATTTAAAGCAAAATAATTTTACACACATGGTTCAACAATTTTATGACACCTATCCTATCCTTTTTGCATTTTCCTGACCGAGTGGTTGATTTGAATGAAACTTTAAGGGTATGTTTTAGTAGCCTGGTAATACCGTCAGGGGAAGATGTCAAAAATGTGTTTTTCAAAGAATTTTAAGTGGTGGAAAATTTACCCAGTCAGACTTTCTTCTTCTTTTTCTTGAGGCTTTTTTGTTGTGCATATTGTGCAAGATATCAACAAGCTTTTTGTAACTTTTGATAAGCTTGATGTCAAAAATGTGCTTTTGTTAAATGATTCTTAGCAGATTGGTGACACCCACTGTTAGGTGATATCATAACACACAGGTTTCAACATTGTTATGAAACATACCCTGCAAGTTTTGCAGTGATTGGAGAAACAACTTCTGTTTCATAGTGTGGTTTGTATTATGTCACGGCCCTTTTTCCATTTGTAGCGGTGGTTGATTTGAATAAAACTTTCTGTGTATGTTTCAGGTACTGGTGTACACATATCCCTTAAGTTTTGTGATGACTGGCCCAATGGTTATGCAGAAAGGTCCATTTATGTGCTGAGTCAGAGCCTCTTCTAAAGTTCACGTCAATATCCTTAGAACGCAGTAAGATATCAACAAGCTTTTGATAACTTTTGACAAGGTTGGTCTGATAAAGGTCCACAGAAAATTTTGGACAAATCGGACCTATGGTTTAGGAGGAGATGTCAAAAATGTAGTTTTCAAAAAATTTAAATCTAGTCAGGTGGTCCTTTATGGTCCCTGAGGCTTTTTTGTAGAGCACATTGAGCTGGACTTGTATCTCAAATTTCAAGTAAATCAGTCTAAAGGTGTGAGAGGTGTGGCCTTACTGATATTTAAAGCCTCAGTGTGTAAAAATGGTGAGTAACAGTGACATCAGCGGTCAAATTCTAGATTGCAGCGCTCACTCGCGCTCACTCACTCACCCCTCCCGTCGGGTAAGTGACGGTCGCCTCGTAGGACAAAAAGCCTTGCGCAGACAGCAGAGTTTTTCAGCAACGAGGTGAATATTTATTTAGGAATCTAAACCATGTTACGATATGTTATAGCTTACCAGTGAGATATAGGTTATCTGTGAGATATACGTATGTGTTTTATTTCTAATTGTTTTGGTAACACGAGCATTAGCACAGTAATGCTAAAATAACACGTTTTATGTGATAGTCACAGCACAGTGCGGCAAATATAGGTTGGTACGATTATAATGTATGCGTTTCCAGAGTGTTCTTCCACAGGACACAGGGAGATGAGGAAGAGGGAGAGGGAGAGGAGGAAGACCAGGGAGAGGAAGGGGGCAAGAAGTAGAGGCGGTGCAGGAACGGCCAGGCAAAGAGGTGTGTCTCGGCTTCCCAGAGGGAAGAGTAGGAAGAGAGGGTGGCAGCCTTCACAGCAGGGCGAGAGGAATCAACAGATTAGGCTGTAGGCTAGGCTAACCATTTAGCTGTAGCTCTGGGATAACGTTAGCCAAGGCTAGGATAACGTTAGCACGTAAACGTAGCCGTCATTCAAACTTAGACGAGAGGGAAAAGTAGTTGCAAACGTGAAGCCAAAATGATTTTAAAATATCAGATTGAATTACCTGTCTAGCAGAAAGCAGGCAACCTCCGCAACCATGGTACCTTTTAACCGTTTGTTTTCTGGGAATAACTGACACAATGAGAAACCAGAAAGGGTCACGGTACCTTCAGGCAGTTCGTTTTTTCGTTTTAAACCAAAAACGAGCCATTTTTCCGTTTTTGTTATCAGAATCAATAAACGAAAAATGACAAAACCAAATTCAAATAACAGCCCCATTTTGTTTTTTAGCAGATTCATTTTTTCATTTATTGTTTTGGACAAAAAGTAGAACTGCGGTGACATTAGAGGCGGAAATAACTTCAAAATAAAAGACAGGAAGATAAGCTTGCCTATAAAACTTATAAATATCCTATAAAACTTTCCCATGTATCTTTTATTTCCACTTACACCTGATTTAGACAAAGGACTCATCTCTGTACTTGTTTTATTAAATCTTAGTGCGGCGTTTGACACTATTGACCATCAAATTCTGCTACAGAGACTGGAACACTTAATTGGCCTAAAAGGTTCTGCACTAAGCTGGTTTAAATCTTATCTATCTGATCGTTTTCAGTTTGTTCACATTCATAATGAATCATCCTTACGTATTAAAGTTTGTTTTGGAATTCCGCAAGGTTCTGTGCTCGGACCAATCCTATTTAGTCTATATATGCTTCCTTTAGGTAACATCATTAGAAATCACTCTATAAATTTCCATTGTTATGCGGATGATACACAGTTGTATTAATCTATGAAGCCAGAAGAAAGTAATCAATTAACTAAACTTCATAACTGTCTTAAAGACATAGAAACCTGGATGAGGACCAATTTCCTGATGATAAATTCAGACAAAACTGAAGTAATTGTTCTTGGCCCCAAACAACTCAGAGACTATTTATCTGATGACATAGTTTCTCTGGATGGCATTGCTCTTTAATTCTCATTTAAAACAAACCTCACGGACTGCATTTTTTCATCTGCATAATATTGTGAAAATTAGGCCTATCCTGACCCGAAAAGATGCAGAAAAATTGGTCCACGCTTTTGTTACCTCAAGGCTGGATTACTGTAACTCTCTATTATCAGGTAGCTCTAGTAAGTCCTTAAAAACTCCTCAGCTAATTCAGAATGCAGCAGCACGTGTACTAACAGGAACTAAGAAACGAGTTGAATTTGAATAGACCTATATCAAACATCTAGTACAGCCAAACTCTCATGTTGTTATTATTATTACTATTATTGGTGGGAAATTATAACAGAGGAATATATTTGCAAGAACACTTTTGTGTTCTTGTGTGTATACAGGACGTTATTGAATCAGAGAATCCATTTGGACACCACAACAATGGATCCTAAGTGACTTTACATTGGCATTGTTTCCATGGTACCGACATAATTTCAACCCATTTCGTGCTGCCACCACGGAATGCGGTGTTAAGAGGTCGTGGTCATTTCACCTATTTCTGTGAGAACAGGTTGTTTTTTGGCCCAGTGTATAAAACGATTTTTATTTGTTTCTTTGCTTGTTTTGTTCTTTTTTTTTTCTACTGTAGATAGTTACTAAAATCAGTCATCCTCAGATAATACAATACTACTAAAAATTAAACTAATAATAACAATAATAAAATAAGCAAAAATAATATTAAAATTATATTGAAATTTTAAAATGTATTTACAGAGTGGAATGGTAGCCTAATAGATAACTTAGGTACAATTTATTATTGTTTAGACACTATTTATTGCTTAGATACTATTTAGCCCATTATTGTATTTACTTTTAGCATGTTCTACTTTTGGGCGGCACAGTGGTGTGGTGGTTAGCACTGTCGCCTCACAGCAAGAGGGTTGCCAGTTCAATCCCGGGTGTGGGCGCCCTTCTGTGCGGAGTTTGCATGTCCTCCCCGTGTCAGCATGGGTTCTCTCCCGTTACTCTGGCTTCCTCCCACAGTCCAAAGACATGCAGTTTGGGGACTACGTTAATTGGTAACAATTAGTTGGTAACAACTAAAAAAATAATATTAAAACACATTTTCCCATCTCAGGTTTGTAGATTTTATTGATGCCACACAATTTTCAATGTCCTGACTATAACACCAACTATTATAATCCAGTGTGAAGCTCAAGCTTTTCACTCAGAATACTGGTGCTTCATCACTGCTGCTCCTGTTGTCAGTACTACTGCTGCTTTCATCACCTGGTGTAGAAAAAAGAAATCACTGTATAAGAGTGCAGACATTTTTATCTACATTATATACACATCTTGTACACATGGTTACATTCACAAACATATGGCCATGTGTAAACCGCAAAAAGCTGAAACTCTACACGAAATTATAGCATTATTACTGCTGGGGTTTTTTGGAAATAAGATTATCCATTTGGCTTGTTGCTTTAGGACAGCATGAAGTGGGGAAATAGAGAATGGGGGAATGACACGGGCCGCAGGCTGGGATCGAGCCTGCGACCGCTGCGGCAAGGCCGTGCCTCTGTGCATGGGGCCTAATCATGCTACGTACAGACTACACTCCTGATCAGGTGATGAAACCAGCAGCAATAGGGGTGTCGGTAGCTTAGTGGATGGTGCCAACGTGATGTAGGAGTGTAGTCTTCATCACTATCCCCACTGTCAAGACAGCTGTCGTCACTTTCGACTGGTGGAACTTTTGTTTGAAGTCCACCTGGTCGCTTCCCATAGAACATTGATGCATTCATTTTGTTCTGTGTCGTGGAAAAGTACAAAAAATGCATTTATATCCCAGCATGCTACTTTTATAATGTTTATAGAAATTAACTAGAGTGGCATTTCCCAAATAAAATGCATGAGAGTGCTGAAATCCACCTAAATACAGCATTATTTCTATGCTGCCGTTATGGCTGAATGCCGTTATGGCGAATTCAGAAGTCACGACAAACATAAATCCTCAAATAACGTAAAAATTACTCGCCACATGAAGTCTTTTCCAATATACTAGCTGTAGAAGCAAACAGTAAGCTGGCACGTATTGTTACCTTAGCACAACTTACCTCATATTGAACAATTTCTTCAAATTTGCAGCCTCCACACGCAGCGGTTGTTAGCCAAAGCCTTAGCTTCCATGTTGTCACTCTGACCAGTCCGACAAGAAACCAGTGCTTGCTAAAGAAAAAAACTTGGCTTCCAGAGAGATGAAAATATTGAAAGTGCATGAAAGGCCTGAATCCAGCCCGTTATACGTTTTTTCCGTTTTCCATTTAAACAGAAAGTCGGAAATCGAAAAACAAGTAGTTATCCATTTCTTCATTTTGGTTCTGGAAACAAATATTGAAAAAGTCATTATTTAGTTTTTTCAATATTTGGTTTTATTTTGAAAAACTAATGAACGAATGATACACGGATTCTGAAGGTACCCTGACCCAGAAAGCTTCCATTTGTATGTGAATTGCATTACACTTTAGTAAATATGTATTTATGAAAGCTAGTTGATATTTGCTAATAAACAACCACATAAATTACACATTGTAACTTTAACTTTTGGGTCTTCATTACAGTGCCACCCTCAGGCCAGTTGGTGTTACCAAGAAATATGACAGCAATGGGCCACATGGTGGCACTGTAACTAACACCCACAGATGTGATTTTGGAAAGGCCCCATCCCTCAAACTGTAAGTCTGCTTGACTTGAAATTTGGGCCCTAAATTCCAGTCAAATTTCTCTACATTAAGCCTTCTTGGATGATAGAAGGATGCCATGATAGATGTTTTGTAATTTGCATAATGTGGAAAACAGGAATGTGACATCTACCTTTTGGATTTCAACTCTATCAACACCAAACTTTTTAGACACCATTGTGGGACTGAGATACACAACACTCTAATAAATAAGCAAGATTGGTATAAAAAACAAAACAAAACAAAGAAAAGAATGGACCTTACACCAGCTTTTACCAGCTGAAAACAGCAGCAGTCCTCAGGAAATGCCCAGCTGGGAACGTTTGAGAGGGCTTTGGAAGCGCTGCATTTTTTTCAGCTGAGACATTTTGGTTGTGACTGGTTGGTATAATACGAAATATCTGCGGAAGTAAACATGTCTGCACAAAGTACAGTACTTGCTTTGGATGAGGGGAGAGCTGAAGCATGCAGGGAGAGGAAACAGACCTGCCAGTCTGTGTGAGTTCATGAGAGTAAACAAAATATATATACAGTATGTTGACATATTTCTCCTCCATTGTTGTTGTTCATCACTTGTACATGTAAGATGTAGTGAAGTGTCAAATTGATTGGTGCATGTGGGTGTGGGTTATCTAGCATTATATGCTATATTATATTAGTCAATTTGCTGTGAGCTGGAACAAGACATGAAACTTGGTAACATAACAGGAAATAATGCCCTAATGCTTTGCTTCAAATTTGATCCCAATCAGCGTGATGGTGGCGCTACAATTAACAGCCAAAAAACTGAAAAGTTTTACAGGCCACCCCCCTCACAACATCTGACTGATTTCAAATTTGAAACACATCTACAACTCAATGCGCTCTAAAAAAAAGTGTTTTCGACAAAAAAAAAAAAAGAAAGGCTACCCCAATAAATTTTTTGATAATTTGCATAAAGTGAAAAACAGTAGCATGATATCTACATTCAGGGAAAAGGCCGTAACGTCAGTTGCGTCAGAGCAATCCTGAATATGAGTTAAAAAAATCCTGTGCTAAGTCCTCAAAGTACACACCCAGTTTTGTTCACATTCATTAAGGGGAAGGCAAAATGGCAGGACTTTGTGCAGTCATTGAAACAGTGCATACATTGTAATGATCACTCCTTTAGACAAATAAAACCAGCTGAGGTGGCTTGACTGAGCTTTGTGAAGCCTGAAATCTGCTCGCTGCTGCTTGTGGTTTTGATTTTTGGCAAACTTCCCTCTGTTGGACGAGAAAGGGCTTGAACCCTACTGAGTTTCAGCCAGTATATTAAGATTATTCAAGCTCCAACGGGACAGAACACTTTTGAGCATGTGCAGGTTTATTAACGTAAGTTTGTGCCAGTTTACTATTATTAAAGTAAAGTAAAGGTAAAGTTCCACTGATTGTCACACACCTGAGTGTGTGAAATTTGTTTTCTGCATTTGACCCATCCCCTGAGGGAGCGGTAAGCAGCAGTGGTGCCACGCTCGGGAATCATGAGGTGATGCTGAGTGCCAAGCAGGGAGGCAATGGGTCCCATTTTTATAGTCTTTGGTATGACACGGCCGGGGATCAAGCCCACAGCCTCCCAGTCGCAGGGTGGACACTCAAAAGGTCAAAGGTCAAAGAAAACTTTATTATCCCCAAGGGGCAATTTGTTGTGCAGCCAGCAATCTCACACATAAAAAAAGACACATATAATGATGGCAGAAGTACAACAACAATCAAAGTTACAGTGCCTTATTTAGGAGGCCAATGGCAGTCAGAACAAAAGAGTTCCTTAGCCTATTGGTCCTGCAGGTAACTTGGCTGTACCTGCGGCCAGACGGAAGCAACCTGAACTCTCCGTGCAGGGGGTGGCTGGGATCAGCCAGGACTGACTGGGCCCTCTTTAAGATCCCACCCTGGTACAAGGACGTCAAGTCATTTAATGTTAGGCTGGCAATTTTGCTGCACACTTTAACTATGTTATGAAGCCGGCTTTTGTTTATAAGGGTGATTGACCCATACCAGCTGATAAATGAAAATGTTAAAACAGATTCTAAAAAACAAGAATAAAACATTTTCATAAAAGTGTTGTCCACATTAAAAGCACAAAGTTTCCGATAAAAGTGCATTCTCTGGTGGGCTTTCTTACAGACAGCATCCACCTGGAGATCAAACGTCAGCTTGTTGTCAAGAATGGTGCCAAGATACTTGTAATGCTGAACACATTCAATCACCTGATCATATATCACCACAGGTGAGACAACTGTAGGGTTCTTCCTAAAATCAACAATCATCTCCTTGGTTTTAGATACGTTAATGTTTAAAAAGGATGAACTGCACCAATTGGAGAATTCTGCCACTACAGGGCCATGATCAAGATTGTCACTATTTAGCAGACTAATGATCACTCAGCAAATTTTAAAATGTGCCGCCTTGAATACTGGCTTTGGCATTCATAAGTGTACAACACAGATAAAAGAGGTGAGAGAACGCAGCCTTGGGGGGAGCCGGTGGAAGAGATAAGAACATCAGATAAAACACTGTTCATCCTGACACGTTGCGGCCTTTCAGTTAAGAAGTCCACCAGCCAACATATTAGTCCAAGATCAATATTGTGGATGTTCATTAACTTTTCTGCTAAAATGTGAGGTTGTATGCAATTAAAAGCTGAGGAGAAGTCGATAAAAACAAGACGTGCAAACATCTTAGCACCCTCAAGATGAGATAAAATCATGTTGAGGAGGGTGCTAGTTGTGTCAACAACACCTCTACCGGACCTATAAACGAACTGCAGCGGGTCCAAGTTTTCCTGCACTGAACTTAGAAGCTCATCCTTCAATCAATCAATCAATCAATCAATCAATCAATCAATCAATCAATCAATCAATTTTATTTATAAAGCCCAATATCACAAATACAATTTGCCTCACAGGGCTTTACAGCATACGACATCCCTCTGTCCTTTAGACCCTCACAGCGGATCAGGAAAAACTCCCCAAAAAAAACCCTTTACCGGGGGAAAAAAACGGTAGAAACCTCAGGAAGAGCAACTGAGGAGGGATCCCTCTTCCAGGACGGACAGACGTGCAGTAGATGTCGTACAGAACAGATCAGCATAACAAATTAACAGTAATCTGTATGACACAATACAGTAATCTGTATGACATCCTCGGTAATGACAGTAGCTTACAACAACATTCATGAAAGTAATAATACTGTCGTTATAGTTCTGGCTACGGTGGTACAATATGTTGAAAGTATATATTAGTATTAGGCAGTATACATGTATGATAATATCATATGTCTATAATAGCAGTAGAAGTATGACTAATGATTAATGATGGCAGCAGCAGCAGCAGGCATCTGGCAGGACCACGGCAGCAGCACAACCACACACGTCACACTATCCAGGCACCGCTGCAATACGAGTTAACCTGAGAGACAGTGGAGCACAAAGGCTCCGGAGAAGAAGCCGAGTTAGTGACATCCAGAATGACTGAGTAAACAAGAAACAGTAATAGGATACGAGAGAGAGAGAGAGAGAGAGAGAGAGGGAGGGAGAGAGAGAGAGAGAGAGAGAGAGAGCGAGCGAGAGAGAGAGAAGGTGCCCGGTGCATTATAGGTGGTCCTCCGGTAAACTAGGCCTAAGTCAGCCTAACTAGGGGCTGGTACAAGGCAAGCCTGAGCCAGCCCTAACTATAAGCTTTATCAAAGAGGAAAGTCTTAAGTCTAGTCTTAAATGTGGAGACGGTGTCTGCCTCCCGGACCGTAGCAGGAAGATGATTCCACAGGAGAGGAGCCTGATAGCTGAAGGCTCTGGCTCCTGATCTACTTTTTGAGACTTTAGGGACCACGAGTAACCCTGCGTTCTCAGAGCGCAGAGTTCTGGTGGGATA
Source organism: Epinephelus awoara (assembly GCA_035609425.1). Lineage (NCBI taxonomy): Eukaryota > Metazoa > Chordata > Actinopteri > Perciformes > Serranidae > Epinephelus > Epinephelus awoara. Next base: position 3,678,688 of record CM069304.1, on the reverse strand, counting down.
ATATGGCACTATGAGCTCTCTAAGATATGACGGAGCTTGACCATTTAGAGCTTTATAAGTTAACAGAAGGATTTTGAATTCAATTCTAGATTTTATAGGGAGCCAGTGCAGAGAAGCTAAAACAGGAGAAATATGATCTCGTTTCTTAGTTTCTGTTAGTACACGTGCTGCTGCATTCTGAATTAGCTGAAGAGTTTTTAATGATTTACTAGAGCTACCTGATAATAGAGAGTTACAGTAATCCAGCCTCGAGGTAACAAAAGCGTGGACCAATTTTTCTGCATCTTTTTGGGTCAGGATAGGCCTAATTTTTGCAATAATACGCAGATGAAAAAATGCAGTCCGTGAGGTTTGTTTTAAATGAGAATTAAAAGACAAATCTTGGTCAAATGTGACTCCGAGGTTTCTTACGGTAGTGGTAGAGGCCAGAGCAATGCCATCTAGAGAAACTATGTCATCAGATAAAGAGTCTCTGAGTTGTTTGGGGCCAAGAACAATTACTTCAGTTTTGTCTGAATTTAACATCAGGAAATTGGTGCTCATCCAGGTTTTTATGTCTTTAAGACAATTATGAAGTTTAGTTAATTGATCACTTTCTTCTGGCTTCATCGATAGATACAACTGTGTATCATCCGCATAACAATGGAAATTTAAAGAGTGATTTCTAATGATGTTACCTAAAGGAAGCATATATAGAATAAATTGGATTGGTCCAAGCACAGAACCTTGCGGAACTCCAAAACAAACTGTAGTACGTACGGATGATTCATTATGAACGTCAACAAATTGAAAACAATCAGATAAATAAGATTTAAACCAGCTTAGTGCAGAACCTTTTAGGCCAATTAAGTGTTCCAGTCTCTGTAGCAGAATTTCATGGTCAACAGTGTCAAATACCGCACTAAGATCTAATAAAACAAGTACAGAGACGAGTCCTTTGTCTGAAGCAATCAGAAGGTCATTTGTAATTTTAACTAGTGCTGTCTCAGTGCTATGATGCACTCTAAATCCTGGCTGTAATTCCTCAAATAAATTATTATCATGGAGAAAATCACACAGCTGGTCTGCGACTACTTTCTCAAGGATCTTTGACATAAAGGTAAGATTAGATATTGGTCTATAGTTGGCTAACACCTCTGGATCCAGGGTGGGCTTTTTTAGTAGAGGTTTAATTACAGCTACCTTAAAAGACTGTGGTACATAGCCTGTTAATAAGGATATATTGATCATATCTAATATATGGGTGTTAACTAAAGGTAAGACCTCCTTGAGTAGCCTAGTTGGGATGGGGTCTAGGAGACACGTTGATGATTTAGATGAAGAAATCACTGCGGTCAGTTCTTGAAGAGAAATTGGGGAGAAGCAATCTAAATAAATATTAGGAATTACAGCTGTGTTTGAGGTTAGATAGGTACTATCTGAGGACAGGAGGTCATGAATTTTGCCTCTAATAGTTAGAATTTTGTCATTAAAGAAGCTCATAAAATCATTACTGCTAAAGGTTAAAGGAATGCAAGGCTCAATAGAGCTTTGACTCTCAGTCAGCCTGGCTACAGTGCTGAAAAGAAACCTGGGGTTATTTTTGTTTTCTTCTATTAAAGCTGAGTAATAGTTTGCTCTGGCATTGCGGAGGCCCCTCTTATAAGTTTTGAGACTGTCTGCCCAGATTACACGAGATTCTTCCAGTTTGGTTAATCGCCAATTCCTTTCAAACTTTCGCGATATTTGCTTTAATTTACGGGTTTCAGAGTTATACCAAGGAGCGAACTTTCTTTGTTTTGTTAACTTCTTTTTAAGAGGAGCTACAGAGTCAAGTGTTGTTCGCAGCGAGCTTACGGCGCTATCAACAAATTGATCAATTCGGGAGAGGTTAAAGTCGGTACGGGAAACCTCTGTTACAAAAGGACTTGGTATTGAATTTAACGACAGAGTAATCATTTCCTTAAATTTTGTGACAGCACTATCTGATAAACATCTGGTATGGTAACTGTTGCTAAGTGGCGTGTAATCGAGTAAAAAGAAATCAAAAGTAATCAAATAATGATCCGATAGCGAGGGATTCTGTGGAAAGACTGTTAGGTTATCAATTTCAATTCCATACGTCAGAACTAGATCGAGGGTATGGTTAAAACAGTGAGTGGGTTCATGTACACCCTGACTGAAGCCAATGGAGTCTAATAATGAGATAAACGCGGTAGCCAGGGAGTCATTATCAACGTCGACATGAATGTTAAAGTCGCCTACAATAATAACTTTATCTGATTTTAGAACTAAACTGGATAAAAACTCTGAGAATTCAGATATAAATTCAGAATACGGGCCAGGAGCACGGTACACAATAACAAATAAAAGTGGCTGTGAGGTTTTCCAGATCGGATGTAAAAGACTAAGAACGAGGCTTTCAAAAGAATTATAGTCTAGTTTTGGTTTAGGGCTGATTAACAGACTAGAGTTAAAAATGGCTGCAACTCCCCCTCCTTGGCCGCTGCCTCGAGGAATGTGGGTATTATTATGACTGGGAGGAGTGGATTCATTTAGACTGACATATTCATCTTGACACAGCCAGGTTTCAGTGAGACTAAGTAAATCAATATGATTATCTGATATTAATTCGTTTACTAACACTGCTTTAACTGTAACTAAAGATGGCGGCGCGTACGGACGCAGCGGCTCATGGCTCTCCGTTTCAGTGTTCTTTTTTGCTATTTTTATATGTCTGCTTTTGGACTCTGTTCATGTCCGTCTCGGCAAATCAACACTACACACGTCAGGACATTGTGGACATCGGCTATCGGCACAAGATAGCAGTTTCCAGTGACTTCCACTACAAATACAACATCCCTGACGAACTAGCGAGACCGCCAGGCTCCCCGTGGATTGTTGTCGGATCTGGGAAGCGACGCAGGCGGCGGAGGGAGAGGAAGCAGAAGCGAGGCCGCAGGTCCGGCGCACTGCAAAGGCTAAGGAGCCAACCACATAAGCCACCTCTGCCGAGCCTGTATCTCACCAACGCCAGATCCATCATCCATAAAACGGACGACCTGGACTTACAGCTTGCGAGGAACCGCTATGTTCGTGACTGCTGTGTCCTCATCATCACAGAGACCTGGCTAAACACAAAGATCCCCGACGCTAGCGTGCAGCTAGCAGGCCGCTCTCTGCACCGATGGGACCGGACTGAGGACTCCGGTAAGAGCAGAGGTGGGGGGCTCTGTATGTACGTGCACAATGACTGGTGCAACAACAGCATAGTCATAGAGAGGCACTGTTCCTCTGATATTGAGTACATGTCTGTCAGATGCCGGCCTTACTTTCTCCCGAGAGAGCTAACCGTGGTTATTATTACGGCTGTTTACATTCCACCGGACGCGAATGTAAACACGGCGCTCTCTCTGCTGCTGAACGTCATAAACAAACACCAGCGGGCTCACCCGGATGGCGTTCACATTATAGCTGGAGATTTTAACAAGGCTAATTTAAAGAGTGTTCTCCCTAAATTCCACCAGCATGTTAAGTGCAAAACACGAGGAGAAAACACTCTTGACCATGTGTACTCTAATATCAAGCATGGCTACAGAGCTATACCCCTCCCCCACCTCGGCCAGTCAGACCATCTCTCCCTGCTGCTCACCCCTGCATACACCCCACTCAGACGCAGATCCAGGCCCACCACAAAGACAATAACCACCTGGCCTGAGCATGCACTCAGTGAGCTACAGGACTGCTTCCACAACACGGACTGGGGCCTCTTTGAACATCTGGACCTGGACACGCTCACAGAGACAGTGCTGGACTACATCAAGTTCTGCATGGGAACTGTGTCCGTGGATAAAACCATCCGAGTTTTTCCTAACCAGAAACCTTGGATGACTAGCCAGGTCCGCTCACTCCTCAAAGCCCGCGACTCAGCCTTCAGGTCAGGCGACAGAGCCCTGTACAGCGCAGCTCGAGCCGACCTTAAAAGAGGGATCAAGGAGGCCAAAGCGGACTACAAGAGGAAGATAGAGGCCCACCTCGCGAGCAACAGACCACGGGAGGTGTGGCAGGGCCTACAGAACATCACTAACTTCAGAGGCTGTGATGTGACGTCAGGAGACCTGAGCATGGCGCTGGCAGAGGAGCTAAACTGCTTCTTTGCTCGCTTTGAGACACCCCAGAGGCGCTCAAGTACTCCAGCCCTGCCCCCACCACCCCCATCAGGTCCCAGCACACCCCCATTCACTGTACAGGAGAACGACGTGAGGCGTGTGCTCCTGAAAGTGAACCCCAGAAAGGCTACTGGACCAGACGGAGTACCTGGCAAGGTGCTGAGGACATGTGCCCACCAGCTGTCCCCCATCTTCTGCAGGATCTTCAACCTCTCCCTGGCCCAAACAGCCATCCCCACCTGCCTGAAATCTGCAACCATCATACCTGTTCCAAAACGGTCACCCACAACCAGCCCAAACGACTATCGTCCTGTTGCACTCACACCGGTGGTAATGAAGTGCTTTGAACGACTAGTCCTCCACCACATCAAAGCCTGGCTCCCTCCCACACTGGACACCCACCAGTTCGCATACAGAGCGAACAGATCCACAGAGGACGCCATCACCATAGCCCTGCACGCTGTGCTGAACCATCTGGAGCAGCAGCAGAGCTATGCCAGGATGCTCTTTGTGGATTACAGTTCAGCTTTTAACACAATCATCCCGGACATTCTGACCACTAAACTGGCCACCCTGGGCCTCCCCCCCCCCCCACATGCAACTGGATTAAGGACTTTCTCACTAACAGACCCCAGACTGTGAGACTCGGCCCCCACCACTCCTCCACCTGCACACTGAGCACCGGCTCACCACAGGGCTGCGTGCTGAGCCCCCTCCTGTACTGTCTCTACACCTACGACTGTAGTTCGACCCACAGGAACAACATCATAGTCAAGTTCGCTGATGACACCACAGTGGTCGGACTGATCTCAAAGGGAGACGAGGCAGCTTACAGAGAGGAGGTCCACAGACTAACAGACTGGTGTTCAAACAATAACCTGGCTCTGAACACCACCAAAACAAAGGAGATCATTATGGACTTCAGAAGGAACAAAACCGACCCGCCACCCCTTTACATCAACGGCGAGTGTGTGGAGAGGGTCCACACATTTAGGTTCCTGGGAGTCCTGATCTCCGACGACCTCTCCTGGACACACAATATTTCAGCCATCATAAAGAAGGCTCAGCAGCGGCTGCATTTCCTGAGAGTCCTCAGGAGGAACAACCTGGACAGGAAGCTGCTGCTGGCCTTCTACCGCTCATCGATAGAGAGCCTGCTGACCTACTGTGTGTCCACCTGGTACGGAAGCTGTACTGAGGCAGACAGGGTGAGGCTTCAGAGGACAATCAACGCAGCACAGAGGATTGTTGGTTGTCCTCTCCCCTCCCTGATGGACATATACACCACCCGCTGCCTCAGTAGAGCCAAAAAGATCATCAGGGACAGCTCACATCCTGGCTCTGAACTGTTTGACCTGCTGCCCTCTGGCAGGCGCTACAGGTGCATCAGAGCCAGGACAAACAGACTGAAAAAAAGTTTCTTCCCGAGAGCCATCACCACCCTGAACTCTCACCTACAAACATAACATGTGCAATATACTGTTTACATGCACTAAATCACTGTGCAATGTTTGACTGTCTTGAATGACTGTTTACATCTCATGTGAAATACACTGTGCAATATAAAATACTGACTTGTTCATATTTAAATCTTCCACTCATATCATTTCTTGTATTTTCTGTATATATTTAGTATATATTTTGCACTATATTTTTGTATTTTTTTACTTACTTTGCACTACATTTGATATTTTGATTTTTGATATTTGATTCTTGTTGTTTGTACGTACATATATACTTATAACACTGAAAAGGAGAAGCTCTCCAATCTCATTGTACATTGTATAATGACAATAAAGAGCATTCTATTCTATTCTTTAGACGAAAGAGACCTGATATTTAACAGTCCGCATTTAATTCTCCTGTTTTGTCTTTCTGTCACAGAAGAGGTTTTAATTTTTATGAGGTTGTTTTGCACAACTCCTCTTTGTTTAATGTTAGATTTAGATAATTTAGGTGGTTGAGGGACAGACACCGTTGGTATAAAACTATGGAAACTATGGCTGGGTAAGTGAACTAGAAGCTCAGAGAGGCGTATAGGACTGCAGCTCTCTGTCCTGGTCTCAACCCTGGGTTGTCAGGGATTTAATCTGCTAATAAAATTTTCCAGGTTCCTAGAAATGAGAGCAGCTCCATCCAAAGTGGGGTGAATGCCGTCTCTCCTAATGAGACCAGGTTTTCCCCAGAAAGTTTGCCAATTATTAACGAAACCCACATCGTTTGCTGGACACCACCTGGACAGCCAGCGATTAAATGATGACATGCGGCTAAACATGTCATCAGAGGTCAGATTTGGGAGGGGTCCAGAGAAAACTATGGAGTCCGACATCGTTTTTGCATATTCACACACCGAGGCAATATTAATTTTAGTGACCTCCGATTGGCGTAACCGGGTGTCATTGCCGCCAACGTGAATAACAATCATACTGAATCTACGTTTATCTTCAGCCAGCAGTTTTAAATTTGATTCGATGTCGCCCGCTCTGGCCCCAGGGATACATTTGACTATGGCCGCTGGTGTTGCTAACTTCACGTTCCGCAAAATAGAGCTGCCAATGACCAGAGTTTTGTCCTCAGCGGGTGTGTCGCTGAGTGGGGAAAAGTGGTTGGAGACGTGAACAGGCTGGTGGTGAACCGTGGGCTTTGGCTTGGAGCTGCGCTTCTGGCGCACACTTATCCAATGTCCCGGCTGAACAGGAGTTACCGGAGGACCGCTAGCAGGAGCTAAGGCTACGCTATGTGGCTCCGCACCGGCTACAGGGGACTGGCTAACTACCGCAGCTACTGAGTGATTTTCCATGGTGCGGAGCCGCGCTTCTAATTCACTAAGCCTCTCCTCCAACGCAGCAAATAAGCTACACTTGTTACAATTACCACTGTCACTAAAGGAGGCAGAGGCATAACTGAACATGTGGCACACCAGGCAAGAGAGAGCAGAGGGAGAAGCCATCGCTAGCAGTAAAGCTAATGTAGCTACCAAGGCTAGTAACGTGCAAACAACAGCTAAGAGATAAGTGAGAAAGTCGTAGAAAGGAGGAGAGCTATGAGTGCTTAAACAGAACGAGTGTGGGTTAAGACTTGGAGTAGACGTTTTAAGCAACTGAAGTGAGAAAGCAGAAAGCAGGCTAGTAGGATTCACCAGAACACAGAGAGTACAGAGACACTGCCACAGAAACACCGGAAATGACACAACTTGTTTACCGCAATACGTCAGCACGTCAGCCTCCTTCACAATCCTCTCAAATGTTTTCATAATGAGAGATGTCAGTGCCACAGGTCTGTAGTCACTTAGGATTTAGGAGAGTTATTCTTTGGTACAGGCACAATAGTGGAGTCTTTCCAAATGCGAGGAACTTTGTGGAGTTGAAGTGACAAGTTAAAAATAGAACAAAAAATATCTGCCAGCTGTTTGGCACAGTTTTTTAGTAAGCGACCTCCTATACCATCTGGGCCAGGACATTTCCTTTCCTTAATCCCCTGGAAGAGTTTGTGAATCCTCCCGCTGTCAAGGTGGATACCAGTCTCCTCAGGCACGACATTTTTAAAAACTGACAGTTCCTCACTAAAATCATAAGTATTAAAGCGATTGTAAAAAAGCATTCAGTTCATTAGAAAAGTCAAAGTCAGATATTCCATTTAGGTTGATGAGGCCCTTCTTGGACTGCATCCCCATCATGGATTTCACTCCCTCCCAAGCAGAGCGTGAATTTCCCGTACTGAGCAGCTTTTCCACCTTGTTTAGCAACCTTGAGTTCCTGGAGTTCCCTGTATCGGGTGTCATTACCCAGGTTAAAACTGATATTGCGCTGGTTAATTAAGTCTTTGACGGATTTGGAGATCCATGGTTTATTGTTTTTATAAATGGAAATAGATTTCCGTGGGATGACCAGCTCCTCACAAAAAGTAATATACGCTGACACAGTTTCGGTCAATTCATCTAAGTCAACACAAGCTTCTTTGAATAAGTCCCAGTTAGTGCAGCTGTAACAGTCCTGGAGGCATTGCACTGACTCCTCAGACCAGACCGGAACTAAACGTCGTTCCGGCTTGTGTTTCTCCAGGACCGGTTTGTAGGTCGGACCTAAAAAAACAACATTGTGATCTGACGCACCAAGTGGAGCTCTACGAAAGGACCTGTATGCTCCTTTTACAGAACCATAACAGAGATCCAGGCATTTCGTGAGACGTGTTGGACAAGTAACATACTGGTAAAAGTTTCCCAGGGACTTCCCCGGTTTACAGTTATTAAAATTGCCCATAACAAGATTTGGTGCGTCCGGCGCGATCCTTTGAAGCCGCTGCACTGTGTCAACCGTAACTCGAATAGCATTATCTGTATCAGCCTTAGGGTGGATATAAACAAGCGTGACAAATACCTGAGGAAATTCCCTCGGCAAGTAAAAGGGGCGTAGGGACAAGAACAAGAGTTCAATATCAGGAGTGCACGCTGTCTCCTTAACAACCACAGTGTTACACTAGTAACACTCTACCACTAGGCCACTGAGCTGGTCATTATCATCATCATCATTATTATTATTATTATCATTATTATTTATTTTTTTTATTATTTATTATTATTATTATTTTTATTCATTAATTTTTTTTTAATTATTAGTTTTTTTTTATTAGTTTTTTTTTCTCAGATTTTTGACATTTCAGCCTGAACTGTACGTCCAATAATTACTGGACAAAAGTATTCAAAGATAAAAGCTTGTTAATATCTCATTGCGTTTTGAAGATACTGACGAATGAAATTTAGAGGGGGATAATGTATAATGAGCTGGTGACTGTTAAAAAAGTAACCCCTGACAGAGGAGAGGCGCTCACCAAAGAAACTGCAGCCGTTTTCTGGAGCGGAGGAGGGGATTTTACTTCACTTCTCCTGGTCGGAGATGCTGGGTGCCCAGTAGCTGCGAAGGCTGCTCTCTCATTTATGGCCAGTGACCGGCATGATCTCTCTGCTCTCCAGGCCAGCTTGGGAGAGCAACCGCACAGCCGTGTAAAAATGTTAAAAGTGATGTCCTGAAAATGCTACTTTTTGCTACTGCGATCCTATTTGGCCTATGTGGACTAACGTTAACTGATTTTGATGCTCCTCAGTCTAAGGCCATTGCTATGGCATCCCTAGCAACGGAGCAGCAGAGCAGCGGTGATACCTAAAGAAATAAACACCACAGAATTTTGTTGATTGACCAATCAGAATCAAGCATTTGAAAGTGCCACGTTCTAAGCAAATTTACTCTTCTGTGCTTTGGTAGCCTCGCGTCACCAGGCTCGTGTTTATTCACTCTGAATTTTGTCTGGATTCTGGTTCCGGTATAGAGAGAGGATGAGCGGATGCGGTATTCACCAAATTCACCAGACTAAAAGTGTTCACCATAGTAAAACTTTAAATTCTGGCGCACCATCGATTTAGGGAGGGGTGTAAGAAAATCGATTAACTTAATGGCTTGGGGCTTTTCTTGTAAATTATATTCTTTAAATTAAAAGTTTCACCGCATTTTTATTAGCTTGGTGCTTTTATTTTTACGGAAAGGCGCATCCATCGAATTCCAGATCCTGTCTCTCTCGCCCTGGTTCCGTTTCCTTACCAAAACGGCCACTAATGGCCCCAAACAAGTGCTTTGGAAGCTTGTATCTCTGCAACGGATTGGTCAATTTGAGTGATTGACACCTCATTCCATTTGTTAGAACCAATAGAATGACGCTATAGCCACCAACAGGAGATTGACAGCACTGTAAGCCAATCAGAGTCAGCAGTATTGGGGGATGTGCCAGCTGCTGATTGCAGTCATTGTTATTGTTAAGAAAACGTTGGTGAATCACAGATATCAAAGGGTACTAACAAAATAAGAACACATTGTGGATATGAGGAAAAAGAAAAGAAAATTTGTTAGCATAGGGCCACTGTATTTTTCTGATGCTTGTATGTTTAAAATTCAAAGTTTAGAACAAATGCAAAACTAAGATATAGAACAGTCAGAGGAGTTAATTTGTGGAATAGTTTTGTGTTAAACACTTGATAGATTTTGAAAAATATTTAAAAATAAGATGATTTTGATTCACAAAAATAAAATGATTTTGTAAAAGCCAGTGTATAGATATGAATCTCTGTTTGGGACTTTGGGGTATATATATATATATACAGTATATATTTTTTTTTTGTGGTGGCACGGTGGTAAGCATTGTTGCCTCACAGCAAGAGGATTACTGGTTTGAACCCCGCAATGGGGAGTCCTTCCTGAGTTTGCATGTTCTCCCTGTGTCAACCTGAGTTCTCTCTGGGATCTCTAGCTGCCTCCCACAGTCCAAAGACATGCAGGTTAATTTGTGAATGTGAGCATGCATATTGTCTGTCTCTATGTGTCAGCCCTGTGACAGTCTTGCAAGGTGTCCAGGGTGTACTCCGCCTCCTGCCCAGTTGTTTAGTATGTCAGCTGGGATGGGATCCAGCACTCTGTGACCCCGCACAGGATACGTTATGGAAAATGAATGAATGAATGAATGAATGAATGAATGAATGAATGAATGAATGGAGATATTTTGTTTTGCTTGTTTCTTTCATTTTCATTGTAAAAATCTAAAGACAACAGTACAGAACTGTACAACTGTAATGTAAAAAAGGTAGTGCAATAAGCTTAAGTGTAGGCCAAGTGTTTTGCAGGTTGCACACCACACTGCTTTTTAAAAAAATAAATAAATGAATTCCACTAGTAAAAACAAACAACACAGATTCACCGATTCACCATGACAACAAGAGCGGCGTACTTTTCCCCGTCGGAGGCAGAAATCCTCATGGAGGCTTACAAAAAGGTAAATGATCAAGTCAAAAAGAAAGGCAACACCGCCACAGAAACAACGAGAGGAAGCGTGGCAAAGTATTGCAGACCGCCTGAATGTGTATGTAGTGCACAAATACACACTCACTGCTCCGCTGAAACCATCACAATTACAATCCAAATAGTTAATTAACATCTCTGAAAACGTAGTTGTACTCTGATTATGAATCAGTTGGAATTTTAAGTGAAATTGGCTGCAGATGTGAGTAAAATTCTGTAAATGTAACTCCATCAGACTGTATAACTCTTTGATAAATAGATGAGCTCACTGACTTAGTTGAATTTCCCTTTGGGATAAATAAAGTTCCTCTTATCTTATCTTATGTTTGCTCCTCTGCTGTTTCATTACATGTATGCAAGTGTGTGTGGTGTGTTTGTGTGTGTGCATGCGTGTGTATGCTGATTGATCATAAGAAAATATATATATATGTGTGTGTGTGTGTGTGTACATATATATATATGTGTGTGTGTGTGTGTGTGTGTGTGTATATATATATATATATACACACACACACACACACACACACACACATACTGTATATATATATATATATATATATATATATATATATATATACACTTTTTTTTTTAATTGTAACTGAAACACAACACGAGAGCGGTATGGGACAGGAGTCATTCTTCTCTTTTTTTCCTTTTTCATGGGATTGGGATTATTTTTGTGGGAGTGGGATGGGACGGGACTGAAAATCCACTCCCGTGTCACCCTCTACGCCACACCTCCAATTTCTCTCTTGAAAAAAAAAAGTGCTAGCAGTCGTTCCACTCCTGTATGGTAGGTGGCACAACCTTACATAACTAGGCTACTACTACCTACAATGACGAATGATGCCCTCCTGCTAGTAAGAAGAGGAAGAAGAAATATTTCAAGTCTATCATTTATCACCCCCAGGTATGTTGGCATGTGGGTTGTGAAGTACTTAGTCGTTAGCTTTTAAACTTTACATTTAGTTTTTTATATGTTGTGAGAGCAGGTAAAGGCATTTGGAGAGCTTTGTTAATGTCGCAGGTTGTAACCCAGACCTAATGAAAGCGAAATGGCCTAGGTATAGTCTAAAAATATATCATGAAATGCTCTTTAGACTAGAATAATACACAAAATATATTATTATTCCCAAAATAATATTTTAGTTAGATCTTAATCAAAATATATTCAACAATTTCAACCATGAATTTTGCTTTAAATCCAAAATGGGTCTTGTGTCTATAAAGTAATAGGCTATATAGGCAAGTCCTAGTTTCTGGTTCAGTCACTCTGAGCTGAATGCAGGTTCACTGGTGAAGGCCCTGCAAGCCAGGGTAGCTTTGAATAAATGTTGGTATTGCCCATCTCGAGAATGCAGGAAATCCCATCTACCACTTCCAAAATTTTCTGGGGGAGGATCCCTAGACTCCCACTCTACCACCATTGTCGCTCTCTGTATGGGATTATATGTAAGGCATTAGGCCCTATCCATCTCCAGCAGACGCCCCAAAAATCCATTAGGATGAGGGGGATCAGGATAGCATCTGCCAAATCAGTTGACAAACAAAAATTTTACGTGCAGGCCTGAACGACAAAATTGTGTTCAGCCCCGCTGAATCTCACTTCAAGGTTTTTTGAACAGTTGGCTGCCTGACCGTACAGCTCTGGGTATCCAGCAACAGCTACCACCAGTTTGTCCCCTATTGTTAATAATAATAATAATAATAAATTTCATTTGTATTGTAGTTTACATTTTAGCACTCTCAAAGTGCTTATTATTATTATTTTAGGACATCCTCAGGTGTCAGGCTTCAGCGTCAGACCTTAGATGAAAAGTCATAAGGTCTATGGAAAACCTCTGTCAGACATCACACTAAACGGCCTCAGAAAATAAGTCATCGGACCAAAAGGCATCAGAAAAAAAGACGTCAGACCAAAAGGCATCAGAAAAAAACACGTCAGACTAAACGGCCTCAGAAAAATCTGTCTCATATAAAAACGGACTATTTTTATTTCTTCAAACTTTGATTTAACAGTCTGCAGACCATGGGTCCAGACTAGTAATTTATTTATCTATCTTAAAAAACTGGGGATGCAAATCTCGGCAGGTAATAAATACACCTCTGCCGAATAATGCATCCAGGCTGTAATTATATTTCAGGAGGTCTGTGAATCAAAGGATTTTACCAGACCATATTCTGGGTCCATTTGACTCAACAATGTGAACATTCTTAATAATGACCTAGGCATAAATAACAGGGGATGCATTATTTGGCAGCAGCAATCAGTTCTATCGAAAAATGCATGCACCCCTTAACACCCTCATGAAACACCATCATGGCTTTATCACCCAAGGTCAGTAATATTAGTAGGTGTATAGGCAAACAAACAAACAACAACCACAACGACGATTATTCATTATTACATTTGTGAGAAGTTATTACAATAAAGATTTTCACTTCCCCACAAACGTAATAAATCCCTGCAAAGGTAATAGTTATTACATTTGTGGGAAATCACGTGTTAGGTTTGTAGTAGGCAGTGGCTATTACGTTTGTGGAAAATTCATTACATTTGTGGGTTTATTACATTAAATGCTGCAGATTTTTATTACGTTTGTGGTTTATTACGTTTGTGGACATTATTACATTGGCGTTGGCATTAAGAAATAATGAGATTAATGAAGCAGACTTTTCAGACCAATCGAGGAAAAGCTACTTTACAAGATCCTGCAGAGAATAATACAATACAATAAACATTGAAAATGACTTAATTCCAGGCCTGTAATCGTGTATTCCCTCTCCTGTTTCTGTCCTCGGAGGGGCCAGTTGCAGTGTGCTGCTTTTTTATGTGCTGCTTCCTCCATTGGCTGAGCATCTCTGCTGACGTAAGATAATAATTCATGAGCGTCATTTGGGAGGTGAAGGCAGGGTTTTCCCCATCATTATAACACTTGCTCAAGTCGAATGAACGGGGAATATGAAAAAAACAAAAGCAAATGTAATGACTCACTGTTAACTGGTAAGTTAGTTAGTTGGCTCCTCTGACCTGCTGCTCTTGCTGCTCATAAAACGTACAGTTCGTAGTGGATACGTCTATGTTAGGTGTAGGGGAAATACATGTTTTAGGATAATATGCACTCGTAATCATAAATTCAGGGGCACCACTCGCTCTTTTAATGCGAGAATTTGGCCAATCAAATTAATAAACTCCGTATATTATTAATTTGTTGGCACGCTTATCAGTAATGAATCAATCTATTTAATTTATTTAACTAAATGGATAACACTGAGTAAATGAATAGCAAATGGTGATTATATAACACAACACGGATTAAACAACTATATATGAATGGAATGAAAAGTAACACTTGTTTGGGTTTAATTGGGCTATAGTGGGAGAATAATACTGAGATGGCCTATGATAAACGGAACCGCAGTAATGCACAAACCATTCAATTAGACCTAATGCAACTTATTCTATCGGGATAATCAACCAAGCCTCCGGCCCAATCTCTCTTTTCTCCGCATAGCGATTAGCTCAGATTATGGAAGTTTTGGGCCTACTTTCTACAGCTGGTGGTCCCAGTGGATCTCTCAGTCGGGGGTCCCTGGACTGTCGCGAACTGCTCCGAGCTTTCTCAGCAGAATAAGAGGCCGTCCCACGGCCAGTAGAGCGGGCGAAGTCGCGATGTCCGGCGGGTACGGCCCGGTAGTTGGTCCACGCTGCAGGAGGCCTTTGGGCTGGATGGCGAACCACTAGGGCAAGTAATAGACAGCCGGTTCCAAAGAATCTGAAGCGGAGATTGGTGAGGCCGGTCTGCATCTTCTTATTACCCTTATCGTAAAGTGACTACAACATCGCTGGCCGTTGGATATTGATGTCAGATCAACTATACGCATAAAAAGGTTGAAAACACTGATCTTTTAACAAATCCTAATTTTAAAAAACCTTCAGAGACACCAACAGACTCTCTCTGCGAGGACTTTGCAAACCACTTCGGAAGTAAAATCAATGACATTAGGTCCAGTCTTTTAACACATCAAAATGTAACTGTTAGCACATCTGGACAGTTGCTTTTATCCGAGGAAACACTGGAGAGTTTTGCCCTGGTTGATGCAAGGACACTTGGTCGAGTTTTCTCCCAAGTAAAGCCCACAACCTGCCTTTTAGATCCAATTCCCACATCGCTTTTAAAGACGTTTTATGGTTTCTTCGAGGAACAGATTTTAAATATAGTAAATTGCTCCCTTCAGACGGGCGTTTTCCCCACCTCCTTTAAAACGGCGGTGGTGAGGCCCCTTCTGAAGAAGAGCAATTTAGACCTCAACATTTTTAATAACTACCGTCCTGTATCCAACTTACCATTTTTAAGTAAGATTTTAGAAAAACTGGTTTTTAACCAATTAATCGATTTTTTAAATACAAACAATATTTTAGAGAAATATCAATCTGGTTTTAGAAGGAACCACAGTACCGAGACAGCCCTTTTAAAGATTTTAAACGACTTCAGGTGTAACGCAGACTCACAAAAACTCACAGTCTTGGTACTACTGGATTTAAGTGCTGCCTTTGATACAGTAGATCACCACATTTTATTGAATAGACTGAGAAACCTGGTGGGCCTCTCTGGTACTGTTTTTAACTGGTTCCGCTCTTATCTCACAGATCGATGCTTCTTTGTAAGTATGGATACATGTTCCTCCAGAACACATGAAATTAGGTGTGGGGTGCCCCAAGGGTCAATTTTAGGTCCAGTTCTTTTTAATCTTTACATGCTTCCCTTGGGGGACGTCATCAGGAGACATGGCATCAGCTTCCATAGCAATGCTGACGATACACAGTTGTACATCGCCGTGTCTCCTGATGACTCAGGGCCAGTTGATACCCTTTTTAACTGTATTTTAGATATCAAGTCATGGATGGCAGAGAATTTCCTACAGCTCAACCAGGACGAAACAGAGGTTTTAGTTATAGGTCCTGAAGGCCAGAGAGAGAAACTTTTACCAAAACTACAAGATTTTAAACCCGCACAATATGTAAAGAACCTGGGCGTTATTTTTGACTCTGAGCTAACTTTTATTCCACACATAAAGAATATTACAAAGATAGGTTTTTACCATCTTAAGAATATAGCCAGAGTCCGCCCGTTTCTCTCTCAGGCCAGCACGGAGGTGCTGATGCATGCTTTTATCTCCTGTAGATTAGATTATTGTAATGCCCTGCTCTCTGGTCTTCCCAAAAAGAGTATTAATAATCTACAAATTCTACAAAACTCAGCCGCACGCGTGCTGACGAGGACCAGAGGGCGGGAGCACATTACACCATTTTTAAAATCGCTGCATTGGCTCCCCGTCCGCTTCAGGATCGATTTTAAGATTCTTTTATTAGTTTTTAAATGTCTTAAGGGTCTTGGACCATCTTATCTATCTGACCTGCTTTTATCATATCAACCCTCGCGGACCCTGAGGTCCTCTGGCACCGGCCTTTTAACTACACCACAAGTTAAAACAAAAACCCACGGTGAGGCTGCATTTAGCCATTATGGACCTTATCTGTGGAACAGCCTCCCAGAGAACCTCAGGGCCGCAGAGACTGTTGATATTTTTAAAAGGAAGCTCAAAACTCACCTTTTTAATCTCGCTTTTAACTGATTTATTTTAATCTCTTATCTCCCTTATTTTACTACTTTTTATCCCTTTAATCTTTTTTGTTTATTGTATTTATTTTTATTTATTTTATGTCTTGTGAATTCTATTACTATTTAATTTTTCAAAACCCTAACACTTTTTTTTTTATACATTTTATCATTATTGCCTGTTTTTATTCCACTGTCTTAATCTTTTAGTTTTTAGCTCCAGTGTTTCCTCATGGGGGCCCTCCACACCGGGAGTTGTGTCTGGTCTGCCCACGGGGGCGTCGCCCTGGGGATCCCTCAGACCCGGGGGACTGGAGCGGCTCTGCAGTTGGTGTGGTGTCTGCCCTGGTCTGTCCGGGTTGAGGGGGGGGGGTCCCGTACCCGTACCTCCGGAGGTACGGGCTTTCGCTTTTCATTGTTGTATGTTTCACTATTTTATTACGTTTTATCTTGAGAAGCACTTTGAGTTGCATTTTTTATGTATGAAAAGTGCTATATAAATAAAGTTTTGATTGATTTTTGATTGATTGAAGCTGGAAAAACTGGATCAATAAAATTTCAAAGTTCAAAATAACTTTGCTTGTGAGCATAAACGTGTTAAAATGTAATAAAACAATAACGTAAAGATAAAGTTGAGAGCACGCAGCTTAAAAGAAATAAACGCAAGAAGAAAACAAGAGAATAAGAACTAAGGAGCGCCAAAGTTAGAAAAAGTGTAGCAAACAAACGTGAGGGAAGACAAAAAAGGCAAAAGCGACAAAAAACGGAAGAGGACTAAAGTGTAAGCGAGCCGTGAGCACCGGCTCTCTAGTATTTCACTGGATCAGAAATGTGGGTGTAAAAGCAGGCGAGCCTGATCCAAGAAGGAGGAGATTTTCCTCTTCCTTTCTTTAGGATTTAATGAGAGGAAAATTTTAATTCTTTCCTGATACGAGGTCGTATACTTAAATATGTTACCCGCAAGCGACGTGTACTCTTCCCACTATAGCTTACATTATTTCTTAATCGTCCCATTAAACACACAGATTAATGTTAAATCAAAATACACTTAGTATACCATAATATCAGCTAGCCTACGTCAAATACACACACTTTGATTAATTCAATGACATCGTACAATGACAAAGAAGATAATGAAATAAAATCATGCGACAAGTTGACTAATACCTAATTATATCTTCATTAAAAAACATACATATATCAAACGGATTTCTTTACGGTGACTCTTCCTAACTTCGCCACGAGGTGGCAATATGGCTACATGTTAGGGAGTTGAGATTACATTCCGTCATGCCCCAGGCCGGACATTGGTCTTAACAAAGAACTCATTCATATCAAAGACTTAACCATGTCATGTGAAGTCACAGCAATTACCGGCAATACAGAAATGCACATACATTTCAGTTTATCGTCAGGGAACCCTTGTCTCTCCCCGAGGTCACATGGAGGAGACAGGATGCGGTCACCAAAAGGGCCGCATTGTTTTTAGCAGAGCTGGTGAGAAAACTTAGCGCCTCAGGGTAACGGGGAAAGTACGCTAATGTCCTGATTTTAATTAGTCTTTCATGTGCTGTCCTTTTTGAGACAGACTGAGTGTCTCTCTCTTTCTTGATAGGGGTCAGTTAAGGGACAAACCATCATATGCCTCTACTTAGGACAGTAAACAAATATAAAATAAGTCGCCCGTACGCACACAGCTTCGGCACATGGGCTACTGAAGTGGTGTGCGTACAGGACGCAATATCCCAAAAATTTAGAGGGTGATGTTGAATTTTTAATGATTTTATATATATATATATGTATATACTATATACAGTATATATATATATATATATATATATATATATATATATATATATATATATATATATATATGTATGTATACATGTATATGAATAGTCTGTTTTTATATGAGACTGATTTTTCTGAGGCTGTTTAGTCTGACGACTTTTTTTCTGAGGCTGTTTAGTCTGACGACTTTTTTTCTGATGCTATTTGGTCTGATGACTTTTTTTCTGATGCCGTTTGGTCTGACGTCTTTTTTTCTGAGGCTGTTTTGTCTGACGACTTTTTTTCTGATGGCTTTTGGTCTGACGACTTTTTTTCTGAGGCCGTCTTGTCTGACGACTTTTTTTCTGATGGCTTTTGGTCCAATGAGTTTTTTTTCTGAGGCCGTTTAGCCTGATGACTTTTTTTCTGACGTCTTTTTTCTGAGGCCATTTTGTCTGATGTCTTTTTTCTGAGGCTGTTTTTTCTGATGACTTTTTTTCTGATGCCTTTTGGGCCAATGACTTTTTTTCTGAGGCCGTTTTGTCTGACGACTTTTTTCTGAGGCCATTTAGTGTGATGTCTGACTGAGGTTTTCCTGAGACCTTATGCCTTTTCATCTAAGGTTGTTTCTTTTTGCTTGGGGTGTGCTAAATGTCATTTCGTTGTTGTGCTGCACATAAAAATGACAATGAAGTTCAGTTCAGTTCATAATGTTATATATGACAACAAAGCATCCAGTTGCTAATGGCTAACGTTAGCCTACTGTAGCGTAGCCTCTGAAACATTAACGTTATCTTCCTTGTGCGTTTCCACTTACTAGTAACGTCAATGCTACTATCTAACGTTAGCACTGTAACCTTGTTCCAAAACTCAATAGTGATCACTGACTCTGGTTGAGTTTTAAAACTCGTTTGACTGTCTTGGTTGTAACGTTACACTCGCTCTCCTCTAACGTATCTAACGTTACCTTGCCAACGCCTACGTTTACATCTATCATAGATGTAATGAGGACTTAATGGAGGAGGGGGGAGTTGGCCTTTGGAGGGAGGTGGAGTTGCAGGAGGAGGGGGACGGGACTTTGGAGGGAGATGGGAGTTGTGGATGTTCAGTTTTTTCTAAGTGCTGTGTGAAATGCAAGAAAGGTAAGAGTTGCTTTAACTAAACTTCAAAAATGCCTTAAAGACATAAAAACCTGGATGAGCTCCAATTTCCTTAAGTTAAATTCAGACAAAACTGAAGTTATTGTTCTTGGCCCCAAACACCTCAGAAACTCTTTATCTGATGATATATTTTCTCTAGATGGCATTGTTCTGGCCTCTAACACCACGGTAAGAAACCTTGGAGTAATATTTGACCAAGATTTGTCTTTTAACTCCCATTTAAAACAAACCTCACAGACTGCGTTTTTCATCTGCGTAATATTACGAAAATTAGGCCTATCCTGTCCCAAAAAGATGCAGAAAAATTGGTCCACGGTTGGGTTACCTCAAGGCTGAATTACTGTAACTCTCTATTATCAGGTAGCTCTAGTAAGTCCTTAAAAACTCGCCAGCTAATTCAGAATGCAGCAGCATGTGTGCTGACAGGAACTAAGAAACAAGATCACATTTCTCCTGTTTTAGCTTCTCTGCACTGGCTCCCTGTAAAATCCAGAATTGTAGAAAATCCTACTCCTAACTTACAAAGCTTTAAATGGTCAGGCTCCATCATATCTTAGAGAGCTCATAGTGCCATATTATCTCACCAGAACACTGTGCTCTGAGAATGCAGGGTTACTCGTGGTCCCTAAAGTCTCCAAAAGTAGATCAGGAGCCAGAGCCTTCAGCTATCAGGCTCCTCTCCTGTGGAATCATCTTTCTGTTTACATTTAAGACTAGACTAAAGACTTTCCTTTTTGATAAAGCTTATAGTTAGGGCTGGCTCAGGCTTAGTCTGTCGGGGGACCTCCTATCATACACCATCATACACCACCTATAATACACAGAGCACCTTCTCTCCTTCTCTCTCTCTCTTCTTTGCTAATGTTTATGTCCTATTACTGCATGTCACTAACTCGGCTTCTTCTCTGGAGCCTTTGTGCTGCACTGTGTGGCAGGTTAACTCAATCTTACCGATTCCTCTTACCGATTTCTACATTATTAGGGACCTCGGCCAACCGGGCGAGGGCCCTCTTGTTCCTGTAGTGTTTATTATTAGGGACCGAGCCTAGAGGCAGAGGACTGCTCAGGGAGCAGTCCTCGCCGAACGTTCATTAGGAAACATGCCCAGAGCCAAAAACACTACTGACAGAGGACCATCATGCTTCCAAACTGTTCATTTGAGGAAGAGCAGTCCTAGTCAGTGCCAAAATGAGCTCTCTAGCGCCACCTAGGAACACAAAAATGGCCACTACGGGCTGTAGGAACGTCGTAGAAACATCAGACGAAAACTGCTGTGTTTGTCTCATCAAGACCTAAAAATCACGCGCTGTGACCCCTGACCTAAATCCAACAGGAAGTGACGTAATTTCCCTTTCAAAGTAAGATTTTGCCTTAAAACTGCATAAAACTGCCTTTCCTAAAATAAACATCTTCTCATACACCGTTTATCCCACCGGCTTCAAACTTGCAGGGATTCCAGATCAACTCCTTCTAATCAAAAGTTATTCGTAACTTTTCCATTCATCGTTTAGTTTGGATTTTGTGGGCTCCTGAAGGTGAGATGTCAGAAAAACGTCCAGACGGTCGTCGAAAGCTGTCCCATTGGAAATGAATGGCAGCAGGGGGGAGAAAGAGACCAATCTTTGGGCTTTTTCTAACCTTTACAGTATCTCCATACTTTGAGCTACAGACTCCATTCCAACTCTCAAATGTTGCCACAGGTCTCGTGTATTCACTCATGTTTTCATCTTTTCCCTATCTTTTACCGTTTTTTCTCGGTGCCTCTCAGAGTACCATGAGCAAAAGTGGAGAAATTCTCCATTTATAATGGGTGTCTATTGCACGGAATGTCCGCGCTAGAGTGGAGAGAGCTCTAAAAACTCGTCTAAAACTTTTGTCTTTAACTCGCTGCCACGGCCACAATTTTCACTGTACAGACACAATTTAAACCACAAAACGTAGGAAAATTTGTCCTGGTCACAGAAATGTTGACATGGAGTCTGTCACACGTACACATTTTTGCCCAATGGCTCCAAAGTGAAGGGAGTGCCGATTTTTTTCTCATTCACTCCCATGTAAACACAGAGGAGAAATTTCTGGAAACAGCTTCAGTGCAACACATTTTAAACTCGCTCCCCTGACCACAAATTTCACTCCAAAAATATAAAAATCACCACGTACGTTCACGACAATTGGCTGTCTCTCACCATCACTTTATATAATTAATATTTAAAAAATATTTGGTATTTTTTGGACCAACGGTTTGGCTGTGAGAACAATTTGTTCGAGGAGTCAAAACCCATGTTAAAAAGCCTGTGCTGATCTTCCCTCTCTGTCTGTGGCTGTGTGCCGCAACTGCAGGCAAGTCATTATCGCCATGACAACGGCTGCTCACACAGACACAGACACAGGGCAGCAGCTCTCTGTCTCTGTGTGTCTGTCTCTCTCTCTGTTTCTGTCTGTGTCTGTGTGTCTGTCTCTGTGTCTGTCTCTCTCTCTGTCTCTGTCTGTGTGTCTGTGTCTGTCTCTCTCTGTCTCTGTCTGTTTGTCTGTCTCTGTGTCTGTCTCTCTCTCTGTCTCTGTCTCTGTCTGTGTGTCTGTCTCTGTGTCTGTCTCTCTCTCTGTCTCTGTCTGTGTCTGTCTCTCTCTCTGTCTCTGTCTCTGTCTGTTTGTCTGTCTCTGTGTCTGTCTCTCTCTCTGTCTCTGTCTGTGTGTCTGTGTCTGTCTGTGTGTCTGTCTTTCTCTCTGTCTCTGTCTGTGTGTCTGTGTCTATCTCTCTCTCTGTCTCTGTCTCTGTCTGTGTGTCTGTCTCTCTCTCTGTCTCTGTGTCTGTCTCTCTCTCTGTATCTGTCTCTGCTGTGTGTCTGTCTCTGTGTATCACAATCTTTACAGGACAGATTACAGCAGCACAATCTTCATTTGAAACAGCAAATACACATTATTAACCCCTAAAGTGCCAAAATGGGCTCTCTGGCGCAACCTAGTTGCACTAAAATGGCCACTGTGGCCTGTAGGCATGTCGTAGACAGATCAAACCACTCTCTCACTCTGACCCTAGCTGTACCTACTTCGTGATCATGGCAACCACTGTCACAAACTCACAGAAACATGATGTGTGTGTGATTCTAAAATTTACCTGATGACATGACAGCGGCAGAATCTCCATTTTAGCCCTTTAGTTGCCAGAGTTATTTGAGGAAAATATTCATTTCAACATTTCCAAAGGCTGTGGCTTGAAAGTGGTGAGAGATAAAGGCATACTGTAAATGAGAAAACTTTTCATTACTAGGGACCGAGCCTGGAGACAGAGGACTCCTGACAGAGCAGTCCTCGCCGAAGGCGAGGACCCTATTTACCCCCTAAACATGCTCAAAAACTCACGAAAATTGGCATGCATATCAGAACCGGTGAACAATTTTAGCAAATCATGAAATTAACCCCTGAAGTGCCAAAATGTGCTCTCTAGCACCACCTAGGCACACAAAAATGGCCATTGCAGCCTGTAGCTGTTTGTTTTTGTCATCTCATCCTCAAAATGAAGGAACAGGAATCTGATGGGAGAAAATTCACTCTTCTAATTTGCATATTGTCAGATCACTTCTACATACCTACAGCTACAGAAAGCATTCAAACATCAAAACGTTCAGCTCTGTGAAAAATTTGTCCTGGTCACAGAAATGTTGACATGGAGTCTGTCACACGTACACATTTTTGCCCAATGGCCCCAAAGCGAAGGGAGTGCCGATTTTTTTCTCATTCACTCCCATGTAAACTCAGAGGAGAAATTTCTGGAAACAGCTGAGGTGCAACACATTTTAAACTCGCTCCCCTGACCACAAATTTGACTCCAGAAATATAAAAATCACCACGTACGTTCACGACAAGTGGCTGTCTCTCACCATCACTTTATTTCCTTTTTTGGACCAACGGTTTGGCTGTGAGAACAATTTGTTCGAGGAGTCAAAACCCATGTTAAACAGCCTGTGCTGATCTTCCCTCTCTGTCTGTGGCTGTGTGCCGCAACTGCAGGCAAGTCATTGATCGCCGTGACAACGGCTGCTCACACAGACACAGACACAGACACAGGGCAGCAGCTCTCTGTCTCTGTCTCTGTCTCTGTCTGTGTGTCTGTCTGTGTGTCTGTCTCTCTCTCTGTGTCTGTCTCTCTCTCTGTCTGTGTCTCTGTCTGTGTGTCTGTCTGTGTGTCTGTCTCTCTCTCTCTCTCTGTCTCTGTCTCTGTCTCTGCCTGTGTGTCTGTCTCTGTGTCTGTCTGTGTGTGTCTCTCTCTCTCTGTCTCTGTGTCTCACAATCTTTACAGGACAGATTACAGCAGCAGAATCTTCATTTGAAACAGCACATACACATTATTAACCCCTAAAGTGCCCAAATGGGCTCTCTAGCGCCACCTACCTGCAATAAAATGGCCACTGTGGCCTGTAGGCATGTCGTAGACAGATCAAACCACTCTCTCACTCTGACCCTAGCTGCACCTACTTAGTGATCATGGCATCCACTGTCGCAAACTCACAGAAACATGATGTGTGTGTGACTCTAAAATTTACCTGATGACATGACAGCGGCAGAATCTCCATTTTAACCCTTTAGTTGCCAGAGTTATTTGAGGAAAATATTCATTTCTACATTTCAAAAGGCTGTGGCTTGAAAGTGGTGAGGGACAAAGGCATACTGTAAATGAGAAAACTTTTCATTATTAGGGACCCAGCCTGGAGACAGAGGACTCCTCCGTGAGTAGTCCTCGCGAGGACCCTATTTACCCCCTAAACATGCTCAAAAACTCACGAAAATTGGCACGCATATCAGAACCGGTGAACAATTTTAGCTAATCATGAAATTAACCCTTAAAGTGCCAAAATGTGCTCTCTAGCGCCACCTAGGCACACAAAAATGGCCACTGCAGCCTGTAGTTGTGTTGTTTTTGTCGTCTCATCCTCAAAATGAAGGAACAGGAATCTGATGGGAGAAAATTCACTCATCTAATTTGCATATTGTCATATCACTTCTACATAGCCACAGCTACAGAAAGCACTCAAACATCAAAACGTTCAGCTCTGTGAGAATTTTCTGACGTTTGTGGCAATGTGCCAAAATGGGCGCGAGGCGAGGTCCCGCCAAACGCTGCTTGCAGCTTTAATTATTATTATTATTTCTTTTTCCCGCCGCCACTTTAAACTGGAATTTGACCCCCTAAACATGCTCCAAAACTCACCAAAATTGGCACGCATGTCAGGACTGGCGAAAAATTTTATGCAATGAAAGAATTAATACAATAGTGCCAAAATGGCCTCTCTAGCGCCACCTAGGCGTTTGTCACACTAAAATGGCCGCTGTAGCCACTAGGAACGTCGTAGGAAGATCAAACCAAAACAGCCGTGTTCCTTTCATCAAGACCTACAAATCACGCACTCGCACCCATGACCTAAATCCAACAGGAAGTGAGGTATTTCCCTTCAAAGTAAGAATTTTCCTCAAAAACAAGAAATTCCTTAAAAAATCAACTAGTCCTAAACCGTTTTTCGTATCGGCTTCAAAATCGCACACATTAACAATCAACTTGTCCTTATCAATTATTGTGCGTCACTCGTAATTCATTTGAATGGTTTGGATTTGCTGGCCTCAGACATGTGATGTGCCTCCAGAACCTCCTGACGATTTATTGTGCCACCTAGGCACACAAAAATGCCCGGTGTGATGGGTAGGAACCACTTAGAAAGACCAAACCAAAACTGTGTCGTTCGTCTCATAAAGACCTACAAATGTCGTGCAGCAACCCCTGACCTAACTCCAACAGGAAGCGCACCGTTGTTGTTTGAATGTAAGATGACGTTTTTCACAAATTCTGTCGCTCAAAAATTATTTGCTCCTACACCGTTTATCATAACTGCTTCAAACTTGCAAAAATTACAGATCTACTCCTGGTGAACATTACTTGCGAAGGACTTTGTCCTAACTTGAACGGTTTGGATTTCTGAAGCGTTAGAAGGTGCCGAGCACAACTCCTCATGATGATCTCTGTAAGACAAGATAAGTGACAACACACCGTAAACTTGTGACTAAGGCACCTTTTATTAATGTGGAGGCATACAAACTGGACATCACCGCGTTCAGAACAAAATTATCTATGTGGTGATGCTTTCAGATTGAAACTGTGACTCCCGGTTTGGCATGTAAAAGGACTAGTTTAGGAGATTTTCAACCCATTCTGCTCTCTGCCTGTCAGCTACATGCAGTCCTTAATTAGCATAACAAAGGCTTCAGTGAAGTGTGTGTGTGTGTATGTGTGTGTGGTCTCACACACATGAAAGTATAACATTTACCAAATTGTCCAGCTCATGTTTCAAATGAATATGGATGTGTTGTTTGATCATCACAAATGTCAAAGTTTCATTAGGTCACATGGCTTATGTCTACAACTGTCAAAATATAAGCTCAAACCACCTTCATAAGAACCCTTTACAGTTTTTAACATTGAGTTTGACAGTGATTGCATTCATTTGTTGTGCTCTTAAGCTTTCAACAGGTCAAGAGGTTTAAAAGTACTTTAAAAATGACCTAAATAGTATAGAAACACTTCTGTTAATATTCTCTCTCTCTCTCTCTCTCTCTCTCTCTCTCTCTCTCTCTCTATCGTTCTGTTACTGCATGTCAGTAACTCGGCTGACTGCATGTCAGAAACTCTTCTCCAGAGTCTTTGTGCTCCACTACCTCACAGGTTAACTTCCACACAGCACTGCTTGGATAGTTTGATGTGTGAGGTTGTGCTGCTGCTGTGGTGTCAAATGCCACCTGCTGATTATGTTATCATTAGATATTAGTCAACTCATCTTGAAGTGCCTGGGCTGTCACCTAACTACATGGTCATTAATTAGCATAAAAATGGCTTCACTGTGACAGGTACATGTGTGTGTGTGTGTGTGTGTGTGTGTGTGTGTGTGTGTGTGTGTGTGTGTGTGTGTGTGTGTGTGTGTGTGTGTCTGTTTTGTGTTTTGTGTTTGTTTGCTGCACTTAGATTCTCAAAGCAGCCAGTACACTTCAACTCAAGCTTTCATTAGGTCACATGATTTCAAAAGAATATGGATGTGTTGTTTGATCATCACACTTTCTTATGTTTCCTTATGAAATCAACATTATGAGTGAAAATACAGTTCCATTACTGACAATGCTATATCTCAATACACAGGTTTCACAGCTAATTCATATTAAGCCTTGATCATAAATGTTTACAACTTTGTTGTGTATACTTGAATATCCTAAAATTAATTAATCAATTTCCTAAAATGTAAATCCACTGTAAACTATTGCTGCTGTGGTGTCAAATGCCACCTGCTGATTTTGTTATCTTTAGTCATTAGTCAACTCATCTTGAAGTGCCTGGGCTGTCACCTAAGTACATGGTCATTAATTAGCATAACAATGGCTTCACTCTGACAGATACGTGTGTGTGTGTGTGTGTGTGTGTAGGTGTGTGTGTGTGTGTGTGTGTGTGTGTGTGTGTGTGTGTGTGTGTGTTTGTTTGTGTGTGTTTGTTTGTGTGTGTGTGTGTGTGTGTGTGTGTGTGTGTGTGTGTGTGTGTGTGTGTGTTTGATCATCACACATGTCAAAGTTTCATTAGGTCACATGGTTTATGTCTACAACTGTCAAAATATAAGCTCAAACCACCTTCATTAGAACCCTTTACAGTTTTTAACATTGAGTTTGACTTATGATTCTGGCTATTGTGGTACAACATGTGGGAAATCTCTGATATTATTCATATGTGACAATAATCATATGCATATAATAACAGTGGAAGAATGGCACACACAGAAGGAGGCGGACACACACAGACACACAGACACACACACACACACACACACTCCACTCCCTGTCTCCCCTCTCTCTCTCTCTCTCTATCTCTCTGTCCTCCCCCCCCCCCCACCCCCCTCTCCTCTTTCTCCCTTCTCTCCCTCTCTGCATGTCGCTAACTCGGCCGTCTATGTCTGTCTGTCTCTGTGTGTGTCGTACTTGTACTGGTATTATACACCTATGATTAATGTCACATATGTATACAATCACATATTAATTCAACATTTGTAGGTCTTAGTATATATTTGTGTCTGTTTGCTGCACTTAGATCCTCACAACAGCCAGTGCACATCAATCAAGCTTTCACTAGGTGACATGATTTCAAATAAATATGGATGTGTTGTTTGATCATCACACATGTCAAAGTTTCATTAGGTCACATGGCTTATGCCTACAACCTGAGCTCGGGGGACGACGGCGAGCGGCCGAGGTCCCGCCCAACGCTGCTTCGCAGCTTTAATATTCATTATACTTGCTATACTTAAATAAGTATAATAAACACAAATGCAATCATACAAATACAAAAACTTTATTCTAACTGTTGCACAGTACAATTAGATGAATATACACATTTGTGTGTGGTGTGTATTTCAGATTTAGAGCTTATATCATCTCCCTGAGAATATATAACAGCAAAAGGTGATTCTCTGATTTCTACAGTAACACTATTACCTCAAATTAACCACAGCAATGTAATAAAAATACTTTTAATACTTAATTTATGCTTGGGCACTGTTATTTAGCTATGTGACAACACCTGACCAGAACACACACACACATTGGCTGTTTGTTTCTACCGCTCCCCTCGCTGGAAGCATCGGACCTCCTGCCGCCTGCCTCCGCCTTGATTAAACGCTGAAGATTAAATAAAAGAGGGAGATAGGTTTTTCCTGTTTTATCTTTTTTTCGTTATATTTCTCCCTCTCCCCTCGCTGGAACTCTCGGACCTCCCGCCGCCTGCTCCCGTCTCAGACGCCTGTTAAATAGCTTGTAACCATAACAACTGGTGACAAACTCAGTGCTTTAGTAATTAAATAATGTCGGGCTCGGTCGGGTTCGGACAGAAATATGCGGCCCGTGGCGCACTGTAATGGAAATGCATGTGACTTTTTTTTTTTTTTTTTTTTTTTACAATCTAGGAACCGTTTGCAGGAACCGTTACTCCAAATGTGATGGAACCGGTTCCGGAACCGGAACTTTGGACCCGGTACCAAAAAAGAACCGGATCCGGATCCCAACCCTACTCATATCGCAGCTGTGCCGGGCTGGTGTGACGTGGTTGTGCTGCTTCCATGGTCCTGCCTGATTTCTCCTAGTGCTGCTGTTATCATTAGTCATACTTCTACTGTCATTACACATATGATTATACATCATACACTATATTAATATGTACCTACAACATATTGTACCACAATAGCTGTAATTATTATTGTAATATTATTACTTAAATTAATGTTGTTGTAAGCTGTCATTACTGTCCTGCATCTCTCTCGGTCTCTGTCTCTCTTTATGTCTCATTGTGTCATACGGATTACTGTTAATTTATTATGTTGATCTGTTCTGTACGACATCTATTGCATGTCTGTCTGTCCTGGAAGACGGATCCCTCCTCAGTTGCTCTTCCTGGCTGTGTCGCTTTGGAATTCACTGAGGGTTCTCTCGAAAACATCCCCTGAATGTTCTCTAAATGTTCTCTCAGGTTTTTAAATTTATAACAACTCTATCTCCAACTTCCACTCAGTCGTCTCTGTCATAAGAATCTGCTGTCTGTTGCTGCACAGGCAGGAGAGAGGCCAGACAACTGTCTTCACTAGGGTGACAGATAGCAGAAATTTATCTGACAAAATAGTTTAGGTAAACTCATCATGAAGAACATTGTTTTTATGTATAGATTCATTACTACTGAAACTGACACCTGCTCCCTGTCAGGACACACATGTGACAGACAGGATCAGTGGTGGACTCAAAAAAATCTACATGACCTGAAACACGATGCATCATTAATAACATGTTGAATAAAACATCACACAGCACATGGTAACTAGCCCATATGGGTTAAGTCTGCATTGCTTTATATGTTAATATGCTTTTTCTTTAATATTCTTTAGTTCTGACCAAGTCAGCGGCTGAGCTTGTTGCATATTCAGATATCTTCTATTATTCTACTGCAGAATTATTTCCACGTAAGTTTTAGATTTGCGTTTTGAACACTTAATATGCACGTGCACATACCCAGGGCAGACCTCACTGCTTAAATGTTCCCGTGCATTGTGAAAATGTAAAATTTAAAAAAAGTAAATGTCCATCAATAATCAGCAATCATTAGGCTGACGGAGGGTGGTGTTGTCTCAAAGACACATCGATATGTTCCCACTTACCTGAATCTGAACCTAACCCTATTCCAAACCACCGAGGAGGGCGCTCACATTAAAATAGTAGGCTACAGGAAATACCATCCGACGGGGAGCACATTTTACTACAACACCAGGGATCCGTCCAAAGTCTCTTAAATGACTGCTAGTTATCTTACCTAGCCGACTTTGCTAGCTGTTTAGCCCCTCCCACCTAGGAAAAAATGTGAGGAGCTAGCGCTAGGAGCGATGAGCGAGCATTGTCGGTTTAAAGGGCCGTCCACACCGAGAACTATAACTATAAATATAACTATAAATATACAGTTTTAAAAATCGTTCTAAACTCAAGTGTTCGGCAGCGTCCACACTACAACTATAACGACAACGATAGTGGTGGACGATATCGTTTGGATCCCTTTCAGAGCGATTTGATGAACGATAGAAACACTGACAGCCAATCAAAATCCATCCGAAATGACAGGTCGAGACGTTCATCACTTTACATATACCCACTAAGAAAGCTCCAGAATTTCCATATACCCACCTAAAAATGTGCAAAGATCCGTAACAATATAGTTTTGTGACAGAACCTTAACTTCAGTGATTTTGTTTCGCAAATACCGGGTAAATAGGGGGATAAGGGGAATGCGTCTCCTCTTTCCTCCTCCATTCATAAAATTCAGGCGCCAGGATGAAGTTACTGAGGGGGGCAAATCTTTATTATGCAATATAGGTTCACAGTGAGTTATAAAGAGCGCGCAGCCATGCGTAATTGTCGCGCGTAATGACAGCTCGTCGCTGGTGAAACACAATAAACTGCACGTCTTCATTCATGTTTGTCTCATGACAGATGGAGCTTACAGACAGACAGACAGACAGGTGGAGCAAGCGGCAAATTGGTTTTCTTTTTCTTTCTCGCTACGTACAGCAATAACAGGTCATCAATATCCATTTTATCCATCACCATGCTCCCCTGCCGACCGCACCGAGCAGTGTGTGTTTGGCGTAACCTAGCAACAACGATATCGTTCATTGGTGTGGATGCTGCCATTGTTATCGTTATAGTTAACGTTACAGTTATCTTTCTTGGTGTGGACGGCCCTTTAGAGACATGAGACGTCCTTTCCCATACATAGATGCTGCACCCTGGCTTGTGGGCTGCGTCAATACTGCCGCCATCTTGCCTAGGTGCTCTGACCGGTTCAGACCCTTGTCAGATTCAGCAAAAATGCCACATTTTTGCTCTGCATTTGGGTGTACTAATGAAAGATGTGTTAAAACCAAGCATAAGGGAATAACATTCCACAGGTAAGTGTGTTTTACAATATTTTACTGTTACGAACATGTTTAATGAGATATATCTCAAAAAGTGATCCTTCTTTTAAGCTAATCAAGTAAAGTAACTGTCCTGATCTGGTCCCAATGCCAAATTAAGCTATTGCTCTGTCACACAACTTGAAGTAAAAGGTTAACATTTATATAATATTACTTATAAAATTATGATGCTTTGTCAAACAGCTATGTCGGTGTAGGCCTATGTGTTATTCCAAATTGTCAACTATCTGTTTCATGGCACCAACGTGACATAACACAGAATAACGTTAGTAGTTAACTTGTGCCTGAATTGTAACTACAATTTTTTCTGTGTTTTTCTGACACTTATTTTGTGTGCAGTTTCCCAAAAAACACAGATAGGAGACGGGCATGGGTAGCAGCAGTGAGGAGAAAGGACTTTGTCTCGAGTGACTCCTCAGCCATCTGCAGCTGTCACTTCAGCCCTGAGGACTTCAACAGGACTGGGCAGACTCCTAAAAATAATACTAGCTACTATACACTGTTTTTTTGTAAATTTGACCTAATAATGTAAACAGTTCTGTGTCCAGGCTCCCACGAGCACTGTGGTGTTATACATGTAACCGAGTCAAGTGGTGAGGGGTTAAAGCCCCGAATCATTAATGAACTGTTACCATAGGTTCCCCACAATAAATAAAATACAGAGACATAACCTTTGACTGGAAGGGCAATTTATTGAACGGATATGCTAAAAACAAGGTTTTGGGGCAGTTTATTCATGAAACACGATAAAAGCTCGAGCAAAAGGGTAGATGTTATGCCAACAGTACTAGGGGTGTTACGAGGACAAAAATGCCAATAGGGCACAAACGCTAAAAAGGAGAAAAGAAGCACAACCGTTACTACAAGAGCCACCAGACACTGCCACAGTCACACTGGTGCACAACCACCTAAGCACAGCAACACACACACAGCCACACACACACACACAGCCACACACACACACACACAGCCACACACACACAGCCACACACACACACACACACACACACACCCCACACACACAAACCCCCACACACACACACCCACACACACAGCCACACACAGCCACACACACACACACACACCCCACACACAAACCCCCCCACACACACACCCACACACACACACACACCCACACACACAAAGGGGCACCCACAGTCCACCACCCTGTCTGTCTAGCAGGACACTAGAGGAAGAGGAGACAAAAAGACGGTCAGAAGCTGGGATAAATCACAGCACAAAAATTCGCAACTCTCGTAACAAGACCTAGCCTTTGGCAAAACATTTACAAACAGCCCATACACCTGTAGCTGAGTCAAATGGTAAACATTCACATACAAAAGCAAGGTATACCTGGCAACAGTTTGTCCAGCAGGCAAGACAGCAGTGGCTATACAACCCTAAAGCAAGAATTTAAAACAATTAATACATATAGCCACAGAACTACAACATTTATCAGTTCTAAATACCCTGCACTTCATATTTACCTCGACAATGCAGTATATAATGAAACCCAGATCTGGCTCCCGCTCATGCAATGACTGGATGTTTAAGGTAACTGCTATGTAAACCAGTGT
Organism: Epinephelus awoara; assembly: GCA_035609425.1. Classification (NCBI taxonomy): domain Eukaryota; kingdom Metazoa; phylum Chordata; class Actinopteri; order Perciformes; family Serranidae; genus Epinephelus; species Epinephelus awoara. Next base: position 3,646,045 of record CM069304.1, on the reverse strand, counting down.
TATCACAGGCAAACAACACACATGTGTTAAGTTTCACAGCTGGACCAGGTAATAACTTTCACCTCAGGATACTGGCTTCCAGTCTCATCCCTGTGGTGAGTTTAGCTTAACTGGGCCTACAGGGTCTGGGCAACAGGTGGCTTAAAATGCCTGTCGTAAAAATAAAAGTAAAACTGATCAATAAAAACATATTTAAAATGTTCACAAAGTTAAAAAAAAAAAAGTAGCCTCAAATCATACCTTCAGACTAACATGCTCCTCAGCCACCCTGGACAGAAAATGCATCAACATCCTGAGTGCTCCCTGAATATGAACTCTTAATGAGAATAGTCTCCAGGTGTGTGTCTGCTAATGGAGAGGCAGGGGGTGGAACTTCCCTGAGAGAGAGAAACTGGATGATGGCCTTACTAGGCCAAAATCCTACCTATCACATACATATTAGATTAAAGCAAAATTTGGTGTAAACATGCAGCTCTAAGTCATTTATTTTCACTTGTACAAAACCAACATTTGTTAATCAGAATGTGTAACTACACTGCAGCTCGGCATAACCCTGCTGATACACTATTTTTTGCACATTGTGTGAAATGTGAATAAACATTTATAGTCAAAATGAATAATTAAATGACATCATGGTGGGCATTGTACATCTAGTAAGAATATTTATTACATGGGGAAAGTTTAGTTTAAATGTGTTGTAGAACTATTACTGTTACTTTACCTACATACTTCACCTGGGCAAGATGGTGGCGGCGCTGACGTATCGCTCCAATGAGGAGCACCGTTGAATGCGGCATCTACGTATATATATTTCTATGGTCCTTTCCACTGAAACATCATGTGAAGCGACGTCCATTCCTGGATCTGCTGCATAATGGAGCCCGCGTTTGGCGTACATCCCAAGTCCCATTATATTCGTAACCCCCCCACCCATAATGACTTTGGTCACACAATTCTGCATGTATTACCATTGTTATTGAGTCATTTGCCGAAGTTTGTGGCAATTAAAGAAGGGTCTGTAGCCCTGCCACTGTCACTGTGTTGATCACTGTCATTGTCATTATTATCATCATCATTATTATCACTATTATTAAATCCACTCGCCATCATTCAACAAGTCAGCTGCTGAGTGAATAAGACATCAGACCTGTCAGTCTGCCTCAATCAATTCAATTTTATTTATAAAGCCCAATATCACAAATCACAATTTGCCTCACAGGGCTTTACAGCATACGACATCCCTCTGTCCTTAGGACCCTCACAGCTGATCAGGAAAAACTCCGCAGAAAAACCCTTTAACGGGGGAAAAACGGTAGAAACCTCAGGAAGAGCAACCAAGGAAAGATCCCTCTTCCAGGATGGACAGACGTACAATAGATGTTGTACAGAACAGATCAACATGATAAATTAACAGTTGTTGTATATGAGGTAGCGATGATGTGAAGGTGATGAAGGAGACCCCGCTGACACCATCTTGCTTGTATATAGAAAAGTTTATTACAAGAAGTACAGCATCAAATCAAGCACCTAGGATTGCCTGAGAGAGGGTTCAAAGCCAATATGAACTGCTCTGAATCACAGTCCCAAATATTCTGCTTATATAAGTTTGGTTGTTTTGATGAACTTTGAGACAAAATGAAACAGGTGACAGAGAGACAAACTAAATCTGGGCCCCTAACTGAACATAACAGACCTTAAACATGGCACGTCAGATACCACATATTTCCCCCCTTCGAGACTACACAGTCTCGAAAAATAAAAGAGTAATACATACATACTTGCAGTTGTGATAAAAACAACCGTTCCTCCTACGGTGCTTCCTACAGCATAACTTTAGCAATATAGAAACTTTATGGAGTGCGAGAGCGAAACCTGTCAGGCAGCTATCTTTCCTGAAGTGCCCATCAAACAATCTAGACAGGAAAAATGCTCTCACGGCCCCTCTGCCTTAGGCGACCACTTATAGTACTCCAGACCAATTTAAAAAGGAGGAATTTGATATTTTGTGTAGGGATATGACTTAAACAAATACATGTGGAAACCTCAGTAAATAAAATCAAAACAATGTCCAAATTCAGGCTGGTCGACCCATCGCACCTTCCAGTGGACCTTTCCCTGCCTAGCAAGAAATATCCCTAATCACCCGAATAAAAAGAAACCATCTGAGGTCTCAATGTATTTACTCCATAGCAGAAACCATCAGTCTAAAACAATTAAAATAAGGAAATATTACAACATTTAAGTACTACTCATGCAGTAAAAGAAAACCCAAAAACTAAGACAAACTATTTTATCCTACTAAGATAATCACTACTATATAATCATCTTCTATCAATCTCACAGATTACATTTTATTAGAACAAAATCCAAAAATATACGTAGGAGCAAACATAAAAAAGATATCACACTGCAACTCCTCAGCAGTGTCGACTCTCAATGTAACGTCGATGATGTTTTTAATCAGGACATTTTGATCACAGTGTCCTTGTTCAGGGCCCTCCAGTCCATGTTATTGTCCATATTTGTGTCTGAATTCCTTCAGAACGTCAGGGTCCCTGAACAGTCAACCACCCTCACAGTGGTCTTCCCCCAATATTGTCCTAGGAGGAAAGAAAAGAAAACACCAACCAGTATCTTTGCAAAGGCAGCCGATGCAAATTCATTGAAACATCAAATGCAATTCACAATATCACACTTTCCCATTATTCTCCTTCTATTTTTACTCATTCATTCCTTAGTGTTGTTACATTGTTTTTTTATTGTTGTTTTACTATGTTATTGTCACTTCATACAAGTCATCAATAGCCTCATGTCTACGCTTACCCATGTTCATCATATAGTTGTTACAATCTGAGATTCCCATAAACATCCCATGCCCATTATGAGTATCATTTGAACAAAAACAATCTCTTATCCCTCACAGATTTCGCTTCCATTGCATCAGGGTCATCATATTTTCATGCTGATTGCTGCTGATACAACAGCCACAATAGTGTATAAGATTGACATACAGTAGCCAGTGGTTCCGGTACCATCTCTAAACTTGAAGGCCATGTGCCTGGTGATGGAACTTTCACCACACATGGACAATTCATTCTCTTCACCGATCTTACAGAATGAGTTAACTGCTGGAACCATAAGTTCCTACCTGCCCATGGGTCTGCGATTTGTAACACAGAGGAATCAAATCCATATGCCTTCCACTTGGTGCCTCTCTTCTGTAATGCATGGAAGTGGTCAGTCATGTCTTCTGATGTCCAATCTAAGTCAACAGTCTCATTTTCCACATCTGAAACAGTTCTCTGAGCTGTCTCAGATGAATCTGCATCATTCTCTTCCACCATCTGTTCTAGGTTCAAGAATCTCATTACTACAGAAATACTACTGCAGAAATGTCATGTTTCTGTGTGTTTAATATTGTATTTTACTCTTTTTTGTATTTTCTTTTGATGGAACGTCTTTACGACACTTTATTTTGAAGGAGCGTCTTTACGGAAAAACGGGATTCATGATAACGTAGACAACGTAACAGTGAAAATCTAACGACACGAAGGAGAACGAAAGGAGTTCATTTAAGGGATAAAGGAGAACAGAGTACAGTTATTTTAGCACCGGCCGATAGTGGGTACAAGGTACGTTCCTTTATTGATTTGTAGGATGTTTAATACAGGGAAATTTACGTGTTTTATGGTCTGTATGTGCGATGTGTGATAAGTCGTAAGTCTGAAGTATGTCAAATGTTGATATGATTTATTTGTTTCTGTTCAGCTCTTACGTTGGTTTACCACCTGAGGATCAATAAATGAAAGTAAACCATCAGTACGACTGACTTATTTCGACCGGATGCTACAGTAAGAGCTTGACCGCCCGCCGCCATGTACATCACGGACTGAGGTGCGTGCCCCAAAAACGGACAACAAGTGGCAGCAGTTGGTCACATGGATGAAGGTCTACGAAGGGAAAGACGCAAAGAAATCAGCTAAGGAAAATGGATAATGCTGAGTCTTACCTGTAAGTTTGGAGGACATGAATGAACAGATCGAAAACCTTCTAAAGGAAATTAAAAGTTGTAAAGATTTACTACAGCATGCAGGTGGAAATGAAAGGCAATATTTAAAAGAGACAATCAGACACAAGGAGCAGATTTTGGCTGATCTACAGTGTAAAGCTAATAGCATTAAAGACTTGCCTCGCCGATCAGAAAGAACAAAAACACCAACAGAAAAGATGCTTGCTTATCAAAAGGAAGAATTAAGTAAGAAAGAAAAGAAATTAATGAGTGCATACGAACAGTGGAAAGTACAAGCACGCCAGACCAGAGAAAAACTGAAGTCCGATATCACTGAAACAGACTTGTCATCAATGATAGATGCTCTTGAAAAAATAAAGGATGACATCATGAGACTATATGCTGAGATAAGGAGTTATGTGGCACCATCAGCTGACATAAGAAGAAGGATAGATGCTTGTGAAGCAGTCACCCATGACCTCATTAAAATCATATATGAAAGAATAACTGGTGTCAACGGAGATTTTGATGCAGAACTGGAAAGAGGCCGTCTGCGTGAGCTCCTCAAACATGATTATGCACTCTCTATCTACGGTTCCTCTGCTGCAGGCTCAAATATGTCCCATCACTCCTCGTCAGCTGCAGGCTCAAGTATATCCCACCATTCCTCATCATCTTACCTTGCATCAAAACGAGCAGATGCAGCTGCAGAACTAGCAGCTAAGGAGGCAGAGTATAAGGTTGTGCAAGAGGAAAGAAAGCAGAAGGGAAGGATGAAAGCTTTAGAAGAACAACACAAGAAAGAAATGGAAAGTCAAAGATCTGAGTTGGAACGCATACAAGCTGTAAAGGAGGTGGAGGCAGCAAGAGCAAGACTGGAAGCTTATGACAGAGAATTAGCACAGACAAGTGAGGTTCAGGTGATCAGATGTGAACAAGCTAACCCGAATTCAACACCTCAGCCCCCTAGATCTCCCCCACCTAACTCACCCACATTACCAGTGCCCTCCAGTGTTGCCCAGCTAGCTCAAGTTGTACAGGACAGTATGATGATAAACAGACTCCCCATGCCAGAGCCGACAGTGTTCAGTGGTGAGCCAATGCTTTTTATTGAATGGAAATCCTCCTTCATGTCTCTGATAGACCAACAAAGGATATCTGCTGCAAACAAACTGTTTTACCTGAAAAAGTATGTGAGTGGTCCAGCTCGAAAGTGCCTCGAAGGAACCTTCTTCAGAAATGATGAGGAAGCTTACAAAGATGCATGGGATAAACTTAACCAGCGATATGGTCAAACATTTGTTATTCAACGAGCATTCAGAGACAAACTAGCAAACTGGCCAAGAATACAGTCAAAAGATGCCGAAGGTTTAAGAAACTTTGCGGACTTCATAAATTCATGCACACTTGCAATGCCTCATGTAAAGGGCCTGGAAATATTAAATGATTGCAAAGAAAATCAAAAACTAATACAGAAACTGCCCGACTGGGCAGCTGCGAGATGGAACAGGCATGTCACGAAGACTTTAATGGACGGCAAAGAGTTCCCCAGTTTCAGTGACTTTGCCACATTCCTGTCATTGGAGGCCGAAGTTGCATGCAATCCTGTCACCTCCATTCATGCACTTCGTTCTTTGGAAGCTTCTTGTGACAAAGGAAACCTAAGGGAAATGAAAAGAAACAAGGCAAGTGTTTTCAGCATAAAAACATCAGTCCAAAATGACAAGCAAGTGACAACGAAAGCACATGTAAGGCCTTTATGTATGCTGTGCCAAGACACACACTGGTTGCATACATGCCCAGACCTCATGAATATGCCACTAGAAGAAAGAAGGGCATATGTTAAGGACAAAAGACTGTGTTATGGTTGCTTGAAGCAAGGTCACAGCGCAAAGGATTGTCGGCGCCGCCTTACCTGTGACACATGCAATAAAGGTCACCCATCCTGCCTTCATGATGAGAATTACAAGAAAGATCTGAAGAAAGAAAGGTATGTGAACACAGAAAATGCAACACGCCGGACACCACAATCAGCAATCGCCATGTCGTTAAATGTCGCCAGAGAAGGACAGTATGTCAGTACCTCAATGATAGTTCCAGTATGGGTGTCATCGGCAGCAAATCCCTACAAAGAAAAACTTGTATACGCCTTGTTAGATACACAAAGCGACACTGTCTTCATTGATCAGGATGTGAGCCATAATAATAATAATAAATTTTTATTTATAACGCGCTTTTACAAGTGCTCAAAGACGCTTACATAGAAATAATAACAGTTTAAAATACAAGACAATGTAGAATAATAACACAATTAGAATACAGAAACAATGTGAAAGATCAGGGAGAGATAGAATATGATGGGATAGAACAGAAAATTAGACATATATAGTTTACAGATTAAAAGCCAATGTAAAAAGGTGGGTTTTTAGGAGAGATTTGAAGGTGTGGGGGTCTGTACAGTCTCTGATGGATTTGGGGAGTGAGTTCCAGAGGGTGGGGGCGGCAACAGAGAAGGCTCTGTCCCCCCAGGTTCGGTGCTTGGTCCGAGGGGGTAGGGCGAGGAGATTTCCTTCTGAGGATCGGAGGGAACGGGGGGGGTTGTAGTGGTGGAGCAGGTCTGTGAGGTAGGTGGGGGCCAGGTTGTTAAGTGATTTGTAGGTCAGTAGGAGGATTTTGTATTGTATGCGGTGTGAAATGGGGAGCCAGTGTAGTTTTTGGAGGACAGGGGTGATGTGTTCTCGGGAGCGGGTGTGGGTGAGCAGGCGGGCAGCGGAGTTCTGGATGTGTTGGAGTTTATTAAGGACTTTTGATGATGAACCGTATAGGATGCTGTTGCAGTAATCTAGTCTGGATGTTATGAAAGCATGGATGAGGGTTTCGGCAGCAGAGTAGGTGAGTGAGGGGCGGAGACGGGCAATGTTTTTGAGGTGAAAAAAGGCGGTCCTGGTGATGTAGTTAATATGGTGGTCAAACTTAAGTTGGCTGTCAAAAATGATACCAAGGTTCCGGATGTGCGTGGATGAGGACAGAGTGCTGTTGTTGAAGGTGAGGCTGAAGTTCTGGGTGGTTCTGGTGTGTGATGTGGGACCAATGATGATAATGTCTGATTTGTCACTGTTTAGTTGCAGATAGTTTCTTTGCATCCAGTTTTCGATTTCAGAGAGACAGTTACTGAGTGTGGAGAGGGTGGTGTTGGTGATGGCTTTGGTGGAAATGTACAATTGGATGTCGTCGGCGTAGCAGTGGAACTGTAGTCCGTAGAGATGGATGATTTTGCCAAGGGGGAGCATGTATAAAATGAAGAGGAGGGGACCAAGCACCGATCCCTGGGGGACGCCTTGGGACAGAGGAGCGGTGGTGGAGGTGCAGTTGTTGGTGTTGATGAACTGGTGTCGGTTGGTGAGGTAGGAGCGGATCCAGGTGAGTGCTGTGCCAGTGATGTGAGCTGAAGATTTCAGTCGGGAGAGCAGGATGGAGTGGTTGATGGTATCAAAGGCTGCTGTGAGGTCGAGGAGGATGAGGATGTTGAGGTGTCCGGAGTCTGACGAGAGGAGGAGGTCGTTTGTAATTTTGAGGAGGGCTGTCTCGGTGCTGTGTTTTGATCGGAAACCAGATTGGAAGCATTCAAAGAGATTATTGGAGGTGAGATGGGTCCTGAGTTGGGAGGCTACAGCACGTTCCAGGATTTTGGATAGGAAGGGGAGATTGGAAATAGGGCGGAAGTTATTTGGATTATCAGTGTTGAGACCAGGTTTTTTGAGGATGGGTGTGATGGCAGCCAGTTTGAGGGTTTGGGGAACAGACCCAGAATTGAGGGAGGTGTTAATGATGTCGGTGATGAGCGGGGAGATGGCAGAGAGGCAGTCCTTAATGAGTTTGGAGGGTATGGGGTCCAGGGTGCAGGTGGAGGTTTTTATCCCGGTCATGAGGGTTGTTAGCTGGGCTGGAGATATTGGAGAGAACTGTGACAGGGGCTGGATGGTGGCAGGTGGTGAGGCAGGTGGGGAGATGTAGGGGGTTCCAGGGGTGTTGAGGTTACTGTAAATGGTGTCTATTTTTGATTGGAAGTATGAGAGGAATGATTGGCATTTTTCAGTTGTGAATGATGAGGGAGTGTTGTCCAGGGGTTTAAGGAGTGAGTTTATGGTGGAAAACAGAGCCTTGGGGTTGTTGGAGCCAGAGTGGATGAGGTGGGAGTAGTAGGTGGTCCGGGCTGAGTTGAGTGCATCTTTGTATTGTTGTAGATGGTCTGTGTAAGCGAGAAGGTGAACAGATAATCCAGTTTTCTTGCAGAGTCTTTCCAGTTGTCGTTTCCGGGATTTCATTTGGCGGAGTGCGGGAGTGTACCAGGGGGCAGAGTGAGTGAATGAGACAGTTTTTGTTTTGGTGGGGGCGAGCTGATCCAAGCAGGAGGAGAGTGTGCTGTTGTAATAGTTTACCAGGTCAGCAGGGTCATCGGAGGGCGGGGGAGGTGAGGCAGACAGACAGTAGGTGAGAGAGGCTGAGAGAGCTGCAGGTGAGAGGGAGTTAAGGTTTCTGAAGGTTATTGTCCGGCTCTGAATAGGGGAGGGGGTAGGGATTTCAATGTTCATTGTGATTACCAGGTGGTCGGAGATGTGCAGATTGTGACTGGATAGCTGTTGAATGTTTAGATTAGTGGAGCAAACCAAGTCCAGAATGTGACCACGGCTGTGTGTTGGGAAGGTTATGTGTTGAGTGAAATTGAAGCATTGCAGCAGTTCTAAGAATTCTGTGGCCGGTTTATTGTCAGTACTGTCAATATGTAGATTGAAATCGCCCAGGAGAAGAACAGATGGTGAGATGGCGGATAACTGGGTCAAAAGGTCAGCAAAATCAGGAAGGAAGGAGGGATGTGGTTTTGGGGGGCGGTAAATGATGGCTGTGACCAGAGGGGATGGACCAGACAGTTTGTAGGTGAGGTGTTCAAATGAGGGTGTTAGAGGAATGGAGATGGGGGATGTTTTGATGTTTTTTCTGTGGATGGCAGCAATGCCACCTCCCCGGCCCTCTGTGAGGGGTTTGTCCATGTATGTGTATCCTGTGGGGGTGACTTGGTTTAATGAGAAATAGTCCAGAGGTGTTTGCCAGGTTTCAGTGAGACAGAGAAGGTCCAGGTTATTTTCCACTATGAATTCATTTAGAAGGAGACTCTTGTTGGTGAGGGAGCGGGTGTTGAATAAGGCTACTTTGAGGTATTGTTGCTTCATGAGTGGCTCTGATGACCGGGGAAGTGGATGAAGGTTGACCAGATCAATATGTCTTGTGCAGGGTGGATGGGGGCGCCTGTATGTGGTGATGGTCTTAATGTGAAAAATTACAGGTTGTGTATGTAATGACCGATGTGGCCAGGGGGAGGAGCTAGAGGTCATGTCAGAGGCAGTGTTGTGTAATGGCGGCTGGAGCCTGTGGGGGGAGTGGTTGAAACAGGCCGTGCTCGCATGAGTCTCAAGGGGAACCGTAGAAGAAGAGGGGAGCACGACCGAGGGGGCGTGGTACGTAAATAGTCAACACGTGTGTGCCAGTACGTGTACGGTGTGCTGTATGTTTGCAGTAAGCATGCGGCTACCAAGTTTACCTGGGTGTAGTCCGTCATGCCGATAAAAAGGGGAGCGATTCCAAAAAAGGTTAAAATTGTCTATAAAATCAAAACCAAGGCTGTTGCAAGCAGACCGGAGCCAAAAATGAAGGGAGAGGAGTCTGCTGTAGCGATGATCACCAAGGCCAAGAGTGGGAAGCGGTCCGCTAACGAAGATTGACTTCCCACAGTCCTTCAGGATGGTGAACAGATTTTTAAAGTCGACCTTCAGCAGCTCGGACTGACATCGGACCACATCGTTCGTGCCAATGTGCAAAATGATGCGCTTAATGGAGTCTGGAAAGGACTGTAGTAAACCGGGGAGTTTATCTATGATTTTTGAGACAGTGGCTCCTGGGAAACAGTAGGTGGTGGCGTTGAAAAAACGGACGTTTCTTATTATGGAGTCACCCACTATAGCCGTGGTTGGTGGGAACAAGGGGCGAGGAGAAGGAGGTGGGCACCGCTGCTGTGTAGTGGGTGTCGGCGGTGATTGTGACCTGGGCACAACTGTGGCTGTGGGCTCGCGGGTTTCCTCAGTGCGGGGAGACACACCGGAGCGTCTCGCTCTGAGAGCTGCCTCCTTTACAATCATCCGCCGGGAGGAGGAGGTCGAGGGCTTGGCCGAGGATGCCGATGCAGGACCACTAGCCCCACGGGCCCCTAGAGTCGCGTCCGTCCAGAGTGGCGAAAGTGCAGGTCGGTTTGGGGTGGAGCAGAGGAGCGGCAGGACTTTTGATTTTGCTCCAACCATGACCATCGGTTTATCCCCAACCTTGATCCATTCATCGTCGGGGTGTGCGTGAGCAGTCGCCGGAGGAGAGGGGGTTGAGCGGTCAGACAGCTGCGGACAGGTGGAGGAATTCCAAGGGACTGTGTCGTGGAAGGCAGCAGAGAGTGAGGAGATTTTCCGGGACTGCTCATGGGCCAAATCCATAAATTGGGACAGTAAGGACTCATTGGTTTTAAGTTCTGCTGCGAGTCGACGGTTTTCATCAGACAGGTAAGCAATTTTTTTGTTGGCATTGATGAGCAGGCTGTTATCCCCAGTTGACACGGCTGTGGTCATGGATGTGGCTAGAGTAGGTAGATGGTGGTGGTGACTGGAGTGCAGTGAGGTATCCACAGGAGACAGGGCTGTAGCCATGGATGTTGCTGGAGAGACAGATAACAACTGCGGCAGCAAAGGTGTATTGTGTAGCAGATGAGATTGACAATTTGCCTGGTGGGGCTTCAGGACGTTAAAGGCAATAGACAGAGACTTACACGCGAGGACTCCAAAAAAGAGTCCGCAGCGTTGAGATGATAGTAGCACAATTCAGTCCGTTTAGAATCTTCCAGTGGAATGGAAACTTACCGGCGAGGGCCCAGAAACTGGGCCCGATGAGAAGTTTAGGCGTCCGGTAAGCAGGGCAGGTGAGCAGACGAGTGGTTAGCTTCAGGTGCTAAAAACAAGCCGGTATAGCTAGCCAAGACGATCCGGTGAGCTCAGCTTGACCACTTCGTAGAAAAATTCAAACGATCGGTTTGTCGGATGATTAAAACTACAATCCGATCGAATGAGGAGCCATTTAAGAAGCAAGGCTTAGGGATAAAACCATTTATAAAATGATTAAATAGGCTTTAAAAGACTACTTTTCAGAGCTGCTCAGGGCTGCGCTCTCACTAGCTGACGCCATCTTGTATAAGCTATTTCGCAAAACCATGAACTGCAAGCAGACGCTAGTCCAGTTAAACTGAAACTAACCACAATGATAAGTAAGAATGAAGTTGTAAGCAGCGAGAAGGTCTCCGGTCTCCTTGTGAGAGGCTACTGCTCATCAACGTTCATCCAGCTCCCCCCTGCATACACAAAAGATTACATACCTGCAAATCGTGAACACATACCAACCTGTGAAACAGCCAAATGCTGGAGTCATCTGTCGCCTATCGTAGATGAAATCCCATCGCTACTGAACTGTGAAGTAGGCTTGTTGATAGGTTACAACTGTCCTAGAGCACTTGCACCTAAACAAGTACTACTAGGCAAAGACAACGAGCCATATGCCATTCAAACTGAGTTAGGATGGAGCATAGTTGGCAGTTCAGATCCCTCCCTTCAGACAGATTTGACGAGCAGTCTCTGTCATCGCATCACCATAAGGGAGATCCCCGCAGCAACACCCATGGATGCAATCCGTGCACTTGAGAGTGACTTTAGAGATGTCAGTGGCAATGACAAAACTGCATCTCAAGAAGATATCATTTTTCTTGACAAACTTAAGGAAGGCATTAGGAAAACAGAGAAAGGACATTATGAAATGCCTTTACCTTTTAAGGAAAGACCACATATGCCTGACAACAAACAACATGTAGAGATTCGCCTCAACCAACTCAAAAGAAAATTTGACAGAAATGAGAGATACAGAGCAGATTACGTTAAGTATATGAATGACATCATCGAAAGAGGAGACGCTGAGGAAGTTGAGGATGAAGGACTTCCAGGAGAGACATGGTATATACCGCATCATGGGATTTATAACCCAAGGAAACCTGAAAAGCTTCGTGTAGTATTCGACTGTTCAGCCAAATATAAAGGGACAAGTCTCAATGAAAATCTTCTGTCTGGACCAGACATGATCAACAATATGACAGGGGTCCTTGTACGATTTCGGCAACACAAAATAGCACTGATGTGCGATGTGGAAAAAATGTTCCACCAGTTTGAAGTTAAAGAGAGTGACCGCAACTATCTCCGCTTCTTGTGGTAGAAAAATGGAGACCTACACTCACAGCCTCAAATGTATAGAATGACAGTGCATCTCTTTGGTGCTGTCTCTTCCCCAGGGTGTGCTAACTATGGATTAAAACATCTAGCCAAAGAAAACAGCCTTGAATTCCCATCAGGTTCTCAGTTTATAGCAAGGAATTTCTATGTCGATGATGGACTGACAAGCACAGAGACAGTGGAACATGGCATAAGACTGGCAAAAGAGGCAAGAGAACTGTGTGCTAAAGGCGGTCTACGGCTGCATAAATTTGTGTCGAATAGCCACGATGTTCTGAGCAGCATTCCAGTATCAGAACATGCAGAAAGCATGGACACCAAGAACCTCGCCTTTGGTGAAAAACAAACAGAAAGAGCCTTAGGCATTTATTGGAGCATAAGAAATGATTGCTTCACTTTCAACATTACACCGAAAGATCAATCTCCTACTCGGCGTGGAATATTGTCCACCGTTGCAGCCATCTACGATCCCCTAGGTTTTGCTGCTGCTTACCTCCTTAGTGGCAAAAGGATCCTGCAAGAGATGTGTCGCCAAGGAAGTGGTTGGGATGACCCATTGCCTGAACATCTGAGGCCACGGTGGGAGAGATGGAGAAAGGACCTCATCAATTTGGAAAAAATGCAGATAGACAGATGTTATGTGCCTGCTGTCTTTGGAGAAGTAGAAAAGAGGGAACTGCATCATTTTTCAGATGCAAGCATCACTGGATATGGACAATGTTCTTATCTGAGACTGATAAACAAAGCCAAAGATGTCCACTGTGTTTTTGTCATGGGCAAAACTCGTGTCTCCCCCACAAAGGTTACCACGATTCCAAGGTTAGAACTCACAGCAGCCACGGTCTCAGTCACAGTGAGTAATATTCTCAGAGACGAACTGTTGTATGAAAATGTTCAAGAGTTCTTTTGGACTGATTCAAAGGTCACCATAGGCTACATAAATAATGATGCAAGACGTTTCCACACTTTTGTTGCTAATAGAGTGCAGAAAATCCAGGACAGCACGTCTCCCAAACAGTGGCTTTATGTTTCTACTTCTGAAAATCCCGCAGACAAAGCATCCAGAGGCACATCCGTAGATGAACTGCTGTCATCTGACTGGCTCAGAGGTCCTCAATTCCTGTGGGAAAAGGAAATACCCTCTCAAGAGAAAGAGATTGCAGAGCTTCCCATTGGAGACCCAGAGGTGAGAAAAGTTCAAGCACTGAACACAGATGCTGCCGAACACAAGAGTTTATCTGATCGTCTGAAAAGATTTTCGTCTTGGTCCCATGCTGTCAGTGCTGTAGCACGCTTGAGACGCCGTCTGCCAAATGACAAAACCAATGCTCACTCAACTGTAAATGAACGTCAAAAGGCAGAGATTGTGATAATCAAAGATCTTCAGAAACAAACATATCAGGAAGAGATAAAGACTCTGAGCATGGGTAAACCTTTACCAAAGAATAGTAAACTACATCATCTTGATGTCTTCTTAGATGAACATTCTCTGATTAGAGTGGGAGGTAGATTGCATTGCTCGTCCCTTCAAAACTCAGTCAAACACCCTACAGTCATTCCCAGAGAGCAACATGCTGCAAAACTCATCATTGCACACTGCCATGAAAGGGTCTGTCACCAAGGCAAAGGCTTCACCATAAATGCAGTGCCTTCCAGTGGCTACTGGATCCCCAGATTGAGTCAAGCTGTATCCTCCTTCATACGTCAGTGTGTGTTGTGTCGCAAGTTAAGGAGATCTGTGGAAGGACAGAAAATGAGTGATCTTCCAACAGAAAGAGTGGAACCCTCCCCACCTTTTTCTTACTGTGGCATGGATGTATTTGGCCCATTCCTAAATAAAAAAGGAAGAAAAGAACACAAGCGATATGGCTTGATCTTCACATGCTTTTGCTCCCGCGTCATTCATGTGGAAATGTTAGATGACTTATCAACTGACGCATTTATTAATGGACTTAGATGTTTTATTGCACTACGAGGATCTGTCAGGCACATTAGGTGCGATCAAGGCACCAATTTTATTGGGGCCAAAAATGAACTGGACACAGCTCTAAAGGAAATGGATGCTGAGAGACTGATAGCCTTCCTTGCAGAAAATCAATGTGATTTTGTACTGAATGCGCCCCTTGCAAGTCACGCAGGTGGAGTGTGGGAAAGACAAATAAGAACCATAAGGAATGTCCTCAACTGTACCCTCTCACTCTCATCTGGTCGACTTGATGATGCTTCTTTAAGGACCTTTCTGTATGAGGCAGCAGCCATCGTCAACAGCCGCCCTCTTACAACAGACAACTTGAACGATCCTAACAGTTTGGAGCCCATCACTCCCAATCACCTCATAACCATGAAGACAACTCCTGCCTCCTCCTGGGAACTTCTTGAAAGAAGACGTGTATGGGAGGAAAAGATGGCGCAGAGTACAATACTTAGCGGAACAATTTTGGTGCCGCTGGAAGAAAAGAGTACCTTCACTATATCATGATCAGACAAAGATGGCACATGCCTAAAAGAAACATTCAAGTGGGTGACATAGTGATGGATGTTGAACAAACGCAACCAAGATCTGTGTGGAGACTTGGAAGAGTCTCGGAGACTGTAACAGACAAAGATGGTCTTGTTCGCAGGGCAAAAATAATCCTTGCAAACAAAAATCTGGACAAAAAGGGGAGACGTTTGAACAAAGTGTGTGAAGTAGAACGTCCAGTTCATAAGTTGGTTTTGCTTTTGGAAGCTATGTAAAGAAAAGAACAAGCAAAGTAACACATAGTACATTTTATTTCCTGTAAAGGTTCATTTTATTGTAGGAAATTATCCATGTTTTAAAGGAGAAGTGTTTGTTAAAACAATGAATAATTTGGTGGGAGTGTAAAGGCAGAAATGTCATGTTTCTGTGTGTTTAATATTGTATTTTACTCTTTTTTGTATTTTCTTTTGATGGAACGTCTTTACGACACTTTATTTTGAAGGAGCATCTTTACGGAAAAAACGGGATTCACGATAACGTAGACAACGTAACAGTGAAAATCTAACGACACGAAGGAGAACGAAAGGAGTTCATTTAAGGGATAAAGGAGAACAGAGTGCAGTTATTTTAGCACCGGCCGATAGTGGGTACAAGGTACGTTCCTTTATTGATTTGTAGGATGTTTAATACAGGGAAATTTACGTGTTTTATGGTCTGTATGTGCGGTGTGTGATAAGTCGTAAGTCTGAAGTATGTCAAATGTTGATATGATTTATTTGTTTCTGTTCAGCTCTTACGTTGGTTTACCACCTGAGGATCAATAAATGAAAGTAAACCATCAGTACGACTGACTTATTTCGACCGGATGCTACATACATAGTAAAAACATACAGAATAACAATGTGTTGGCAGATTTCAACAATGCGATTTTTCAAAACAACATTCATTTTTTCATAAATCCCTTGGCTTTGCGGATGATGAACTGCTCCAAGATGCTGTTTAATTCCCAGTTTTTGCTAAATCAATTTCACCATTTTATCCACGAACTCTTTCCCATTGTACGAGGATAGCCGATCTGGAAGTCCCCACCTGCTTATGACCTCTCTACACAAAAACTTGGCAACAGACTGAGCATCCTTCCGCTTGGTTGGACAAGCCTCAGGCCACGAAAATCTGTCCACAACAACTAGCATATACCTCTTACCTCCAACTGGTTTTATCATGTCGACAAAGTCCACAACTAGCTCACGCATGGGACCCCTCGGAGTTGGAATGTGACCAGGAGGAACCATCACACCCCTCCAAACATTGTTTTTCAGACAGATAACGCACCTGCCTATGACATAATCAATCTGTTCAAGCAAATATGGTGCCCAAAAACCATACTCCTTCGTAATCTTTCTCCTAACTCCCCCCCTTGCAACATGAGCTAACCCATGTGCTTCCTGAATCATTAGACCTGACAGGTCTGGAGGTGCCACTATCAGTCCTTCATGATTTCTCCATAGGCCAGTAGAATCTTGGGTGGCACCTCGGTCTAGCCACAACTGTTTATCCATTTCAGTTGCAGCTTCCTGCATCAAAATCACATTTCTCAACATAATTTTGTCTTCCAAGTTCACTTCATGAGTGACCAGAAGAACTTTGCCCAATTTGTCTGCTCCTGTGATGGCTTTTGCAGCCTCATCAGCTGCTTTATTCCCTTGTGTGACCTTTGACATATCTATTTTATGTGCCGCACATTTAACTATTACTATTTCTTTAGGCTTCATCACAGCATGCAACAATTTCATTCTTTAAGCGTGATGCTGTATTGGAGAACCATCCGTTTTCTTAAACCCTTGGTTCTTCCACACTGATCCAAATAAATGACACACATTATGTGCATATGCAGATCCAATCCTATATAAATGCTCAAAAAGTTTACGTGCTCCCACAAGGGACAAACTATCACCAAATGTGGTCACAGCAAGACAATTATCTAATTATCACCCAATACTCACACTAATCACCTTAAGGTCATCAAAATAATCTCATTATTGAATCCCTAATGCAGCCAATCTATCCCATTAACATAAACCCCATAATCCAACCCATTCCGCTACCTTTCACACACAACCAGAGCACAGCTGAGACAGCGCTTCACACACACACAGAGATCAATCATCCGACAAAGACACAAAACTAACTCACACAACAAATTCAACATATTCCCAAAAACACAAACAGCATTCAATCTTAAATTCTCAGTCGACTCATTCATACTTTTCCTATAGCATGCTTTTTCTGCCGCTCCTTTATTTCTTTTTCTTTCTCTTCTGTATAAATTTATGCTACCTTCTGAGGTGTAGATATTCAATGGGAGGCTGCATCAAACATCGCTAGTCAACCAATGTCCGAGAGGGAACTTACAATTGAATTTTTCATTCTACACCTCCAGTTCCCTGAACTGACCTGAAATTCACCTGGTGATATTGCAGGCTTTTGTCCAAATCTGCGGCTTCTCACTATTTAACCCCATTCCTATTTCTCTTTACTATTCCTTTTGTCTCTTTACTTTTTCCTCTTGTCTTCTCTATTTCCTTTATCTTCCCTTTAACCTTATCTCTTTTTTCTTTTCCATATGTCCAATTGGGCCCAGGGTTGTTACTTTCCTCTTTTTTCTTTTAGCCAAATTCCGACTATTTCTTAAAGCCTACTTTCACACAGTGACTAATATACACGTCTTACCGTTAAGAAGGTACAGGGCCCACATCTTCTTTAATCTCGCATGGTGTTATTTAGCTCACCTTATTGTTACTAATTAGGCTATTCTACATTTTCAACACGTCCTGAGTTTGTGTTGCAAAAATTGTTCATTCTTCTTCCCATCCTGTTCGTGACGCCAAAATTGATGTTTATGAGATAGCAATGATGTGCAGGTGATGAAGGAGACTCCGCTGACACCTTCTTGCTTGTATATAGAAAGATTTATTACAAGAAGTACAGCATCAAATCAAGCACCTAGGATTGCCTGAGAGAGGGTTCGAAGCCAATATGAACTGCTCTGAATCACAGTCCCAAATATTCTGCTTATATAAGTTTGGTTGTTTTGATGAACTTTGAGACAAAATGAAACAGATGACAAAGAGACAAACTAGATGGAATCCAACCTTTCAACCTGTCTTATCAATCCTTGACCTGGGCTGTGATAAAGTCTTGACCTGGGCCCCTAACTGAACATAACAGACCCTAAACATGGCACGTCAGATACCACACAGTAATCCGTATGACACAATGAGACACAAAGTGAGAGAGAGACAGAGAGAGAGATGCAGGACAGACGGTAATGACAGTAGTTTACAACAACATTAATAAAAGTAATATTATTAATTAATATTAATATCAATATTAATATAATAGGCTGATTAATATTACCTACAGGCTATTAAACATTATTCCACTCACATGACATGCAGGACAATTAATGATGGGCAAATGTGTGTGTGTGTGTGTGTGTGTGTGTGTGTGTGTGTGTGTGTGTGTGTGTGTGTGTGTGTGTGTGTGTGTGTGTGTGCGTGTGATGTTATATCAACACGTTTGGTTCTGGACATGAGCAGCTGCACATTTAACAGCCACACATCACCGACAGTCCGCTGAACAACGCAACCGGTTGTGAATGAAATAAACTTAATTACAACATGACAGTCTTGCAGGAAATATCATTAACGTTACTCTTTGCAGTCACGTAGGTATGTGAATTACAGCGTTTCATTGCAAAGAATGCATATAACGGGTACACTTGCGCTGTTTCTCCGCCATCTCGTTCAAGTGAGCTAGATGTAGGGGGTGCGTATTTATACGTCATGGCCTCAAGATGAAAAAGACTTCCTGTTAGGAACCTCTCCTGTTACCTTACTCATCGCACCTAACAGATCCCTCCTAACTCCTAACGCTTACTCCTTACTGGCAGGAATAAGATGGTGGACCTCGAACAACTTCTGGTTCAAGTCAGGAGTTAGTGTTAAACCGTGCGTTAAATCAACGACGTTGCTACGTCGTAGGGTACGTGGTTATGCAGAAGGCTCGTCGTAGCCCCCGGCATAGATGACGTGCATCTCCCCAAAAATGTTACTACACATCGAGGCAACACAGACCCAGCGCAGACCGAGAGGGCTGTGATTGGTTTGCTTGGTAGCAACGCATTTGCGGTTCCGTATTTCCAGATTGCGCCATCCCCGCCATCTTTAAACATCCTCTGTTGCGATGTAGATGTTGCAGTATTAAGGCCCATTTATGCTCAACGTTCAATACGGATACGGATGGAGCCGTCTGTCCGTGCTCCGCGTTCATTTCTCTGTGACCGGAAAAGCCGGAAGCTAAACAAAGAATCAAATAGAGATGACGATAACCACTCAGGAAAGGAACGCAGCCCCCTACCGCTCTGGTAAGTTCAGTCCAAATTCCCGGATGTGTTCTCGCCACACCCATTTCACTGCAGCAGACTTGTGTGGACTTCAGACAGCCAGGTATCCCAGCATGCATTTCGCAACAATCATCGGAAAATGACAAGTGAGGGAAAGGCTCACAATTGTAAGCCATAATTACCGATATGTTACTGTTGTTTTGTCACAGAACGTAGTGTTTTCATGCGTAGTTTAAACGTCAGACCCGTGGTCGATGTTTTAATATAGAGCCCAGTTGAATGTGACTGAGGTCCACTGGATGACAGCTGTCAGCGCTCATAGATAATAAACGTGTGTGAGCGCGCTCAGGCTGCCCCAGAGAGCAGCCTCTCTCAGGTAGTCCTTTTGAAATTCGTGGCTGATATCTCTGTAGTGGTTAAATATGAAATGTAATTCATTTGGGGGTTGTCTAATGGGCAATATTCAGTCTCAGTATAAGATATATTCTTATATTATTAAATGTTGTAACATGTTATTGTTCTTTGCATTCTTTTGCTTATTTATGTGTTTTTTACCATTCAATAATGATGTTAAGAATTTATTGTAATTTATTTATTGTAGACCTATTTAAAGATTAATTGTCTTTATTGTAGTATTTATTCAACAGCATTTTAAATATTGATTATCTGATATGAATTGTATACCTGATGTCTTAAGTGTGTCTGAATAAACTTTTCCTCTTCACATCTGACCTGTTTGATCCCATTTATATTGGTGAGGACAGACTAAATGAGAAACTGCTGTCAGTGTAATCCAGTGCAGTTCAACAGCGCCACAATCTACAACTCAACACTTCAATAAAATGTCAGACTGAATACAATATTAAACTGCTGTTGTTTTTTCTAGGTGAACGAAGTAAACTGTCAAAATTGTAGACAGAAAGCATAATGGTGAGACAAATGTAGTGATGGACAGTAACTAAGTATATTTACAAGAAGCTACTGTACTTAAGTACAAATTTGATGTACTTTGGGTATTTCCATTTACTTAGAGAGAAATACTGTACATTCTACTCAAGCTACATTTATTTGATGGCTATAGTTACTGTTCAGATAGTTTGTTTTATATGTAGTTGTTTCATATTTACAAGTTGCTGTGTGTTGTTATAGATCAGACTAGTGCACCAGTGACAGGTGATAAAATTAGTTCTACCATGACAACATTTCAATGCTGTTTACATGTAGCCTACGATGATCAATTAATATTCAATACATATTCATGTTTATGATGATCACAACACTTGAAATTGGGTCACTCTGCATCATGAGTACTAAATAGGCCTACATTTTTCTGACAATACCCAGATACTTTTACTCAAGTCAGATTTGGTATGCAGCACTTTTACTTGTGACTGAGTTTTTGTTCTTTGTTGTGATATTCCTGGGTACTTTGTCCACAACTGGACAAACATATCGAACAGACATGCAAGCATCGCACGTCTCATCCTCGTCCTCATTCTCCGCTGTTTTTCTGGGATCTGCCTCCTCATCTGCCTCCTCAGCAGTCCCGCTGCAATAACTGCGCCAAGACGCCTTCTCCGATCCGTTATTGATTTTTGATTTCCATCTCGCCGATGCTCACGATCACAATAACCACCAACTCTCCACAAACTTTTCCCCCTGCACTTGACTTTTGATTATAATCAGAAGCCAGCTGCGGGGAAAAGGTTTTAAAAGACATTTTATGAAAATATTTTGGCTATTTATATGTTGTTGTGTGTCAGTTATATATGTTGGAACGTTAAAAACATATGTTAATTTCTTACAATGTCTATGAAAAGACGCAGGGCTGGGCTGTGTTTATATTGTTTTATTCTAAATGCATGTATACAACACAGCACAACAGCCAAGGCGAGCAGAGGTGGTGACATCATCAAGTTCGCTGCTGTTCCAAAAGCAGAAATGACTGTACTCCCATCCTCCCGTTCTTGGGAAGTCTGGACTCTCGCGTGGACTTGCCAAGTCCGAACTTACCGAGTCCACAAGTCCGAACTGCCGAACTTGAGTATTGAGAAACGGCTAGAGTGACGGAGAAGTTTGACGGGTTCACGACAGCGTCACGGCAACGATGGTGTCACGGCAACGACGTAGCGACGTAGTTGATTCAACGTAGGACCATAAATCAGGCTGTATAGCAGTATAAAATAAGAGGCTGTGTCCGAAAGGCCAAGTAGTATGGCATCATGGCGGAGCGACGGCAGCTCTTTAATACAGATGTAACTACACGCACACTTTGTAACATTACTTGTATATATATATATATATATATACATACATATATATGTGTGTGTGTGTGTGTGTGTGTGTGTGTGTGTGTGTGTGTGTGTGTATGTGTGTGTGTGTATATATATGTATATTTCATATATAATGTCGCATTGTTGTGGCTGCACAGGTTTGTACGCCTCCTTCATTATGTGCAACAAGCTAAAGATTTAAGTTGCACAAATATACAATTATCAACACACAGTTTTCATTTGTCAGAAATGTATTTCTTCTATTATGATTATAAACAAAGCGGTCTGTTTTATACCGGTATAAAGTTAGTTTGATATTGGACATTCACATTCGTTTGACGTTCAAAAGACAACAACAAACAACAATAATAAAACAAGTAATGATAATAATAAATACTAGCACTGTTAAAACAAATGATGATTAAGTTTGGCATATTGAAAGTACGTCATGGCAGAGCAGTTTTATTGGATGTCATTGTACTGTGTGAGGTGACAGGTGTTCAAAGTGACTCAGCCTACACACATGACAGAATGCGCTGGTGGAAATCTACATATTGATATTCAATGAACTAATCACTTGATTGACACATGATGTTAGCGCTGTGACACTAATGGGAAGTGATGATGGTTGTCATCACCATATATATTTAACAGGTTGGATTATTTCAAAAACGATATAAAGGCTCTTCAAAGTGCAAAGTTTAAGTTTTTGAGTGTGGCATGTCATGTCATTGCTTACCTGTGGCAGTGAATTAATTATTATGTGCAAAAGGATTTTGCATGTTGAGAAGCATGAGAGAGCTTGCAGACATGTTGCTGGTGGGTAAAGAGTGGTCAGCTTCATTTTTTGGACAATTTCAATAGTCACAGGTGCGTTCAGATTTTGGTGCAGTACCTCAGCCAAGCCAGCAGATAGGGTGCTTTCATAGGCGCGCCATCTGCTGGCAGAGCAGTACCTCTGCTCTGCCAGCAGATGGAGTGTTTTCCCACCAATGTTTTAGTATGTCCGAATGGACCCAACTTGTTTAGTAGGTAGGAGTAGTATCTCGTGGTAGTACGTAGTAGTAGTACGCAGTATGCCAGTGGGCCTTTCGGACGCAGCCAGGGACTTGGGATGCAGCCTATAAAAATTAGAGACTTGGGACGGACCCCAGAAATGTGACGGACACGCCAACACATAGCGGAACCAAGCGTGAGCGCAGCAAACATATCCGGACAATTTATACTGGCGCACTCCAGTAGCCTCCATGACAGCTAATAGTTGACAACAACACCAAGGTAAATAGATTTTTCTCTTGGGCTTTGCACGTTTCAACACATAGTTCTAGTCACAACGAGTCATATTAGTCATGGACGGCTGTCTGTCTTGTTCAACCAGCGGCCAGAGCAGCAGAGGAGGAAGCGAGCAGTTCATTCCACCGATGTGATCATACATAAGACAACTGTCACCGTTAATACATAGCGTGCGCTCCTAAACTACAAGAAAACAATTTTCCAGTTGCATCTGTTTTTTTTCTGTTTTGTTTTGTTTTTTGCTTAAATGTGTACCAATACACCTTAGCAAGTGTCCAATAATCCAATATTCTTATAGGTTTATTTGAATAATGGTGTCATGGATGAAGAAAAAACAAAACAAAAGAACCAACGTCAGCAACTAGCCTTATTCTTTCGAAAGTTTGAATAGGGTAAACTGCTGGGTTTAACGAAGCTAACCACCTAACGGTAACATTGTCAATGACCAAATGATTAGGCTAAGGGACCGTTTTTTATTGATGAGGAAGGAGGGGGCTGTGCAAAATGGGGGAGGCACTTTGACTATTTCTTTAACACTGGAGAGGGAATCATGTCTTTTGGTATGGCTTGTGGGAGGTACATTCAACTTTAAATGACAGTATTTTGTATTTATTTGAAATATCCTTAGAGCCCCAGAACCCGCAAGTGGGTTTGAAAGGCAGGTTTTCTTTAAAAATTTCTAAAATCACATCATTTCTCATCACCAGACATTGTGAAATAGTTATTGGTGGAGGAAGGGTCTTGTATTTTCTTCCAGTCACTCAGAGAGGCTTAATGAGAATAGTTGTAGCTTTGGGGAGGGTCATGATATTAAGAATAATAATAATGAGAATTTAAAAAATATATTTATAAAAAAAAAAAAAACATGAAGTCATACCCCAGCCACCCTCCTACTGTGATAAGTAAAGTGCAGTCACAAAGTCACTTTCTTTGTGTTTTCCGCCATACCTCTGTGGAGGATGAAGAGAGCATTTGGAAAACACTTTATGAACTGATTGGATTAACTAAATAAAATGGTAGTAATAATAATAATAATAATAAAAATGGATTCGATATAGCGCCTTTCACAGAAATGAAATTCACAAAGTGCTTCACAAAATACAATCAAGCAATCAAACAATGAAACATGCAGTCAATAAAAATGAAGGTAATATAACAAATGAAGCAAGGTACTAAAAAGAAAGTAAAACATGGAGTAAATACAGGCTACTGATGCCCCCAAACACAAACATACCAGGCAATATATGGATGGAGGAGATCACTGATGTATTCAGGTGCCTGACCGTGGAGGGCTCTATACATAAGAACAAGTATCTTGAAGTGAGTCGTGAATCTGATGGGAAACCAGTGTAAAGAAGCTAAAATGGGAGTGATGTGGGTTGACCTGCTGGACCTTGTTAACAGCCTAGCAGCAGTGTCCTGGATTATACTATTAACAATAGTATTTGAAATGTCTTTAGACCTGCTTTTTCACTACCCCCAGACCTTGCCAGAATGGCAGAATTTCTGTATTTTAACAGGCCCTGTTAACTGTGACATGCTGATGTAAATGAGAAACACTAACATGCAGTTAGTGCAAACTCAGCAGGCAAGGTCCCTCTCTGTGCCCTGTGCATGAGCCCATTTTTCCTACTTTGGTGTGGAGAAAGTTGACTGGCCTGCACAGAGTCCTGACTTTAACCCTTCACACTCAGTCAGCTCAGTGTTTTCCTACAAAAGTGATGACAGACAACTAACAGGCAACACTTTTGAAATGTCTGCTGGTGATCTCTTTTTTTAGTTGATGTTGGCCTCTCTGTCCACGATGATGTCGCATGGCTTCAAGAGCAGTAAGCAGGACTTCACCTTTGGACCATGGAAAGTGACTGCTGCCAGAAACCACATAATGAAATCCAAAGACATTGAACGGTGAGATGTTTCTCTGACAGTAGGTAGCAGATAGGGCTGGGTAGTATATCCATATGATACGGATATCATAAGGCTGGGTGATATGACTTAAAAATAATATTGCAATATTTTAGGTTATGATATACAATATGTATCACAATTTTTTGAAATCTCTTACATAGTGTAGACTACTAAAATTTTTTTTAATGAACTACAGTTAAAATAAAGTTAGGTAAAGTAGCTAGTGTCATAATAAGGCTAAATAAAGTATTGTTGTAATAAAGTTAAATAAAAATACTGTTACAGTAAAGTTAAATCAGAGCAGTTGGTTCAAAACAGAACCACTGGTGCTTTTATTTTGAAGCACCTGGCTCATCTCAGGCAAGGAAAATGTAAAAGAATGAATTGTCATGAGTACAGTGACAGCACTGAAGGAGCCAGACTTTAGTATCAGTACTACTGAAATGAATGGGGAGAGCACTGCAAATCACACTACTCATCATATTTTTGTTGTTTCAACTTTGACTGAAAAATCCTTCCATCAGATTAAAAAACACACATAACGTGATGTTGACTGACGTTTTTTATGTAAACGTGCGTTCATGCTCCTTGTTTTTGGTCTCCAAACAGATCATAGCTCTGTCCAGCAGAGGCTGAGATGCAGCTGCTGCAGTTTAAAGTATGATTTTCAGTGCCCGTCCCATTGACTCCACTGTCACACAACACTGACAACACTGTCACTGTCATCATGACCATTCCTTCTTTTACAGTCAGGTCCATAAATATTTGGACATTGACACAATTTTCAGCATTCCAGCTCTGTATAACACCACAATGGATTTGAAATGAAACAATCAAGATGTGCTTGAAGTGCAGACTCTGAGCTTTAATTTGAGGGTATTTACATCCAAATCAGGTGAACGGTGTAGGAATTACAACACATTTTATATGTGCCTTCCACCTTTTTAAGGGACCAAAAGTAATTGGACAAACTAACATAATCATAAATCAAACTGTCACTTTTTAATACTTTGTTGCAAATCCTTTGCAGTCAATGACAGCCTGAAGTCTCGAACCCATGGATATCACCAGACGCTGGGTTTCGTCTCTGGTGATGCTCTGCCAGGCCTCTGCTGCAGCTGTCTTCAGTTACTGCTTGTTCTTTGGGCATTTTCCTTTCAGTTTTGTCTTCAGCAAGTGAAATGCATGTTCAATCGGGTTCAGGTCAGGTGATTGACTTGGCCATTGCAGAACATTCCACTTCTTTGCCTTTAAAAACTCTTTGGTTGCTTTCGTAGTATGCCTCGGGTCATTGTCCATCTGCATTGTGAAGTGCCGTCCAATGAGTTTCGAAGCATTTGGCTGAATATGAGCAGATAATATTGCCCGAAACACTTCAGAATTCATTCTGCTGCTTTTGTCAGCAGTCACATCATCAATAAATATAAGAGATCCAGTTCCACTGGCAGCCATACATGCCCACGCCATTACACTACCACCACCATGCTTCACTGATGAGGTGGTATGCTTTGGATCTTGAGCAGTTCCTTCCCTTCTCCACACTTTTCTCTTTCCATCATTCTGGTACAAGTTGATCTTTGTCTCATCTGTCCATAAGATGTTGTTCCAGAACTGTACAGGCTCTTTTAGATGTTTCTTGGCAAACTCTAATCTGGCCTTCCTGTTTTTGAGGCTCACCAATGGTTCACACCTTGTGGTGAAACCTCTGTATTTCCTCTGGTGAAGTCTTCTCTTAATTGTTGACTTGGACACAGATACACCCACCTCCTGGAGAGTTTTCTTGATCTGGCCAACTGTTGTGAAGGGGTTTTTCTTGACGAGGGAAAGGATTCGTCTGTCATCCACCACACTTGTTTTCCGTGGTCTTCCAGGTCTTGTGATGTTGCTGAGCTCACCAGTGCGTTCTCTCTTTTTAAGAATGTACCAAACAGTTGATTTGGCCACACCTAATATTTTTGCTATCTCTCTGATGGGTTTGTTTTAATTTTTCAGCCTAATGATGGCTTGCTTCACTGATAGTGACAGCTCTTTGGACTTCATATTGAGAGATGACCTCACCAGATTCCAAATGAATATACCACACTTGAAATGAACTCTAGGCCTTTTATCTGCTCCTTGTAAGTGAAATAACGAGGGAATAACACACACCAGGCCATGGAACAACTGAGTAGCCAATTGTCCAATTACATATAAAATGTGTTGTAATTCCTACACAGTTCACCTGATTTGGATGTAAATACCCTCAAATTAAAGCTCAGAGTCTGCACTTAAAGCACATCTTGATTGTTTCATTTCAAATCCATTGTGGTGTTGTACAGAGCTGGAATGCTGAAAATTGTGTCAATGTCCAAATATTTATGGACCTGACTGTATAATTTCCTTGGTTTTAACTGTTGCTGCTGCACCTATAAGTTGAGAATTTATTTACTGTAAGCTGGAAACAAGCTGACAGCTCTCCAGTTCATATATTAATAATAACTGCAAGTCGCAATGGTGCTCAATGGTCACAAAATGTGACTAAATACAGTAGCTGTCTGGAGCCTTGCAGATGAGAATCACACCTCGCCTCCTCACACAGGAGAAGGTGATCTGGATGGTTGGAGGAGTGTGTGTGACGTATCATGCTTGTGAGTCTTTTTGTGTGTTGGTGCGCACCATTACCAAACCTGCGTATGCCTGCGGTGTGCCAAGTAGGTGGAGTCTGCATACCATCTGAGGGGTGTCGTAGCCGGTAGGCTAAACTAGCGCAGCGAGAGCAGCGTCTATGTCACCATGACCACATGGCTTATACAAACACAATCAAATCCAGGAATATTGATAAAACAGAGAACTGATTCATTTCATTCAGACTTATAGAAAAGCATACTGTAAACATTGCGGTCCATGCAGGCACTTATTTTTCAATTAGGAGAGCTACTGTGGCTTTTGCCCTGAAAGCAGACATTGTTTGTTTCTTAAACTGACAATTTGGTCAAAAACATTTTCATATTTGATTTTCTCCTTGTCATCCACCCCTAGTTAGCAGATATGTATATGTCTCCTACCTTTTACTTGTTAAAATCTGTTGGGAGCTCCAGTTTGTTCAGCTTTTACCCAGGTTATGCATTCCAGCTGATCATTATTTTTTTATTCTAGTCTAAGTTTGCATAAAATTATTTTCTGATATGCAGTTGTGCAGCCAAAACCATGGTGACTTTATCAAAGTACTGCATAGGTCAAGTTTAGCAAACCTGTACCCCTTTACACCTACAGAGCTCAGTACTGGTTCTGTTTCCCGTAGTGTTTCCCCTGGAGAACAGGTTGGGCCAGTCTTGACAGCATGCTTATAGACAGATGGAACACTTGGCAAAATTAGGTTTGAGAGGCCGTTGAACTGAAGGTAGGTGGGTGAGCTCCAGCAGCCATTGGTTTAGAATTGCTGATCTGACACCAAATATTTGTAAAATAATTACATATGGCAGTACAAACCAAAGCAGCCCATGAGCCATAATGCATAAAAAGCACCCTGCACATGTCCAGACCAATCATGTTACACACATTATTGAGAGAAGATTAAATCTGCCGCACTGACCAGGGCAGAGTACACTCACACATTAAAAAACTAACATCGAGAAGTGTCATGAGTAGCTAGCATTTTATTTTTTGTCTTTCTAGGTTAGCCGAGGAGATGAACATGCCCTCTCTCCCAGAGATGCTGTTTGGGGACAACCTCTTGCGCATCCAACACACAGATGGTTACGGCATCGAATTCAACGCCATTGATGCCCTTAAGAGAGTCAACAACATGGAGGATGCTGTCAAGGTGGCCTGTGCTCAGGAGTGGCAGGAGAGCAGGCAAGATGAGCATCACAGTGTGTTACCATAGCTGGAGGATTGTTTTCTTTTTGATTTGTCAAAACTGTCATGTGTTTCAGAGCAGTATCTTTGCAGTATGTGGCTTTATTAGCAATAATTTTTTAAACCTCCGAGTTCGCCTCCTGCAGAATGAATTGCATACCGCCCACAGACAACTGAATCATGCATTTGAGATTTTGCTGCTGATTTGGCGGTCAAAGGGAACATACAGTAATCTGTGGCCAGGGGCACTGCCAGGGATTTTGGCCGTCATGAAAAATATCACATTGGGCCCCACCACCACAGGTCATGCGAACCCTGCACAGTTGCTGTAACACACACCTCCAGAACCCAATCAACCCATTCAAGCTTTGCAACTCTCTTGTCGTCCAGTACATTCTGTATGATATTTACTGAGAGGGAGCTGTGGAAATATAACACTGTGCAGACATGCATGCAACAAATACAGTTTTGACATACTAGTGCTTTGAGTATTTCCATTACATGCTACTTTAAACTTCTACTCTACTACATTTCAGAAGGAAATATTGTACTTTCACTCAACATTAATTAGGGGCCAGGCAGCCACAGCTGCAAAAATAGGTTGATAGGCTGATAGTCCTGATGGTGGCGCTACAGCAAAAAAAAAAAAAAATCACAATAAATCAACCATATGTGCTACAGATTTGCAACTTTCACCAAAATGTAGCCCAAATACTGAAGAAACTTTGTACATTTAAACCTATTGCAAATTATGAAGTCCATCACTCTGGACACTGAACACTGTTTTTTTTTTTCAAAAACTGTAAAACTTCTTAAACCTATCTCCTCCCACAATTTTTGCTCAATTGACACCAAACTTGCTACAGAGCATCTTCAGACCGTCCTACACAAACGATTTACACAGATTTTTGATTTATTGATAATTGAGCCTACAGTGCATCAAAATGTTTGACTATAAACGGTATTGTAAACATATACTTGCAAATTCTTGCTAAATATATTTTCAATGTTCATTAAAAAAAATAACAAAAGTTTGGAGTCATGGTAGATGATGTTTGGAAAATATCACAATTTTATCTCAAAAACTGAAATTTTTTCCAACATTTTTAATTTCGTTCTCATGCGAACAATTGGAGTCAATACAAAAATGGCATTTTTAAACATCAGTTTTTCACTTATGAAGCCAATAAATCATTGTTTAAAAACAAATTACCAACATCTCCATGCTGTCCAGATGCAATTTGTGTATTTTCAGATTTTTGTTTTAATAACTGAATTTTTAACAGCTGATTGAAATCTGCCTTTACACACTAACAGCTGCTGTCTTGCACACAGGTGACTGGCTTTGTCAATTTGTGAAGCTACATGTGACATTTCTGTTTGCCTATTAGCTCAGTGAGAAAGAGGATTGTTCTTGGTGTTGAAGATTGTGAGTTCAAGCCTCAGCTCGTGCAACATTTACATATGAGAAATCTACCCAAACTTTTCAATAAGGTCCAGTCCCATGCCAGATGTCCTCAACTGGAAACACAAGACAATAATCCTGATGGTGGCGCTACAGTAAGCCTCTAAATTTCAAAACTTTGAAAATTCATAACAAATCAACCATATGTGCTACAGCTTTGGAACTTTCACTTTGAAATTTGCTTTTCCATGGCATGGATGGCTACTGTCTGGCACCCTGATGCTTGGCTTAGTCAATTTGTGAAGCCACACATGAACTGTCACTTGCCAATTAGCTCAGTGAGATAGAAGATGGACCTCAGTCTCAGAAGTTGTGAGTTCAAGCCTCAACTAAGGCAGAATGGATATTCTAATGTCAAAGTTCTATGTTTAGGCATCATGCTATGTCGATTAGAAACTACTAAGGTTAAAATAATTATGTTCCAGGCAGTTTTGCAGAGAGACAAATACTCTCTATCAACACTTTTCCCTAATATCCCTTCTCTCTTTTCCCTGTTTATTTGGCTTAGCTATCAGTCAATATGCAGAGTCTATCCAGTAGCTACTTTTACATTTTAAAAAATGTTTTAATCTTTGTCACCATGGATAATGTTTAGCTTTAAAGGGATACACCAACATTTTTTTTGTTTGCGTGTCTTGCCTCACTCCCGAGTCCATGACAAGCAGGTAGATACCATTCTTTCGGCTATATGTGCAGTAACAAGGGAGAGCCGGGCAGAGCTCGACCACTGCTAATTAGCTTAGCTCAAATGCTTGGAGTCAATGGGTAGTGTTAGCCTGCCTCTGCCTGCAGTCATCAGATAAACTCTTCAGCAACTCTAAACGGTCCTGTGTGCTTGTTGTGACTCGTTTTTACCGCGTTATGTTACGTTATCTATTTTTAGACTAAGATTAGCACTTTATGTAAGTTTTGAAAGAAGTATATGGGAAACCAAACCGCAGTTCTGCGCATGCGCGCTAGTAAACAGATGAGGAAGAAAGCAGAAGAAGGAGGAGGAGAAGAAGAAGAAGAGCTCATGCAGTAGATCGGTGAAGGAGTTTGTAGGACACTGTGGCACTTTTTTTGAGAGAGAGAGACTTATAAATCCCAATTTTACAAAATGCCTCGTACGTGTGCTGTACGGGGTTGCGACAATAAGCAGAAGATATCGTCAAATCTTATTTTTCACTCAATTCCAACTAGAAATCCGGAGCGGATGAATCAGTGGCTAAGTGCTCTGAACATGGATCCCAACACCCCACAAGAAGCAGTCAAGAGGATGCTAGTTTGCTCAGAGTATTTTTCACGGGACGACTACTACAAAAAACTGGAATTCAGAACCCAAACAATGAGACTTTTCTTGAAGGACACGGCCATCCCATCACTCAGTGTCACACAGACAGTAAACGAGGCAAGTACTTGTGTTTTGTTTTCACGTTGTAACGCTTAGCACGGCATATTATCTTCAAGATTCAAGATTCAAGATTCAAGAAGTCTTTATTGTCACTGAGCATTTACATGTCAATGAAATTTTCAGTGCAACCCCCGTGTAAGATAATAAAATAACAAACAAGATAAACTAACTGGCATGCAATAAAAAATAGAATAAAATAAAATAATATAAATAGAACTATAAATAGAACTAGAACTATACAAAGTGCAGTGTGCATTGGCTCCCAGTCTATTGTCCTGCGGTGCACGGGCTGATGGCTTTGACAGCTCTGGGAAAGAAGCTGTCTCTCAGTCTGTTGCTGGTGATGCGGATGTTCCTGTACCGTTTTCCTGATGGAAGCGGTACAAACAGTCTGTGGCCCGGGTGGCTGGGGTCCGTGGCGATGGCTCTTGCCCTCTTCCTGACCCGGCCTGCATATATCGAGTCCAAGTCAGGGAGGGGGCGGCCCACGATGCCCTGTGCAGTCTTAACCACCCGTGCCAGTTGTTTCCTCTCCTGTGCCGTGCAGCTGCCATACCACACGGTCAGACTGAGGCAGAGGATGCTCTCGATTGTGGCCCTGTAGAAGTTCACGAGCAGCCGAGAGGAGAGTCCAGCCCGTTTCAGTTTCCTGAGGAAGAAGAGCCTCTGTTGGGCCTTCTTCACCAGGCGGCAGGTGTTCAGGGACCAGGAGAGGTCAGAGGTGAGGTGGAGGCCCAGGAACTTGATGTTGTCCACACGCTCCACCGCTTCTCCGTCCATGAGGAGGGGGGCGTGATCAGTCTTCCTGGACCTCCTGAAGTCCACGATGACCTCCCTGGTCTTCCCTGTGTTCAGCACCAGGTTGTTGGCTGAACACCACTGTGTGAGCTGGTGTATCTCCTCTCTGTAGTGGGTCTCGTTGTTATCCGAGATGAGACCCACTACTGTGGTGTCGTCTGCGAACTTCACGACTGTGTTGGTGGGATGGATGGCAGCACAGTCGTGGGTGAACAGGGTGAAGAGGACCGGGCTGAGCACACAGCCCTGTGGCGTGCCCTTGCTGAGGACCAGAGGGGATGATATCTTGTTCCCTATTCTCACCATCTGAGGCCTGTTGGTGAGAAAGTCTCTGATCCAGTGGCACAGTGACGCAGGCAGACCCACCGCGTGTAGCTTCAGCGTCAGCTTGTCTGGGATGACGGTGTTGAAAGCTGAGCTGAAGTCTACAAACAGCATCCTGGCATAGGTATTGGGCTGCTGCAGGTGGGTGAGGGCCGTGTGCAGGGTGATGGAGACAGCATCCTCTGTAGACCGGTTCCCTCTGTAGGCGAACTGAAGGCTGTCCAGGTCCGAGGGGATGAGGCCTCTGATGTGCCTGAGAAGAATCCGCTCAAAGCACTTCATGATTACAGGAGTCAGTGCAACAGGCCTGTAATCATTGAGGCAGGTGGGGGATGTCTTCTTCGGGACCGGTATGATGGTGGAGGATTTGAGACACTCAGGAACCATGGAGAGCTGCAGGGAAAGGTTGAATATGTCCAGGAACACTCCTGCCAGCTGGTCGGCACATGTTCTCAGCGTCCGGCCTGACACCTTGTCCGGTCCTGCTGCTTTGCGGGTGTTGATCCTCCTCAGGGTGGATGACACCTGGTGCTGCTGCAGGATGAGGGGCTGGTGCTGCTCCTCCAGCCGGGGTAGGTGTGTAGCTTCTCTGCTGCCTGGTGTGTCGAAGCGAGCAAAGAAGCTGTTTAAGGTGTCAGGCAGGGTGGAGTCGTGGCTGACGAGCTGAGTGCTGGGCTTGTAGTCCGTCATGGTCCTGATGCCTTTCCACATGTTCCGGGGGTTGTTGTTGTTGAAGTGATCTTCAACTCTGTCCTTATACCGGAGCTTGGCCTGTTTGATTCCTCTCTTCAGCTCTGCTCGGGCCCTGCTGTAAGCCAGCCCGTCACCAGATCTAAAGGCGGTATCGCGGGCCTTCAGCAGGGACCTCACAGTGCTGTCCAGCCATGGTTTCTGGTTAGGAAACACAGTGATGGTCTTGACTGGGAGGACAGCGTCAGTGCAGAACTGAACATAGGACAGTACAGATGATGTGTACTCCTCCAGGTCTGCCTCTTCGCTGAACACAGACCAGTCTGTGTGCTCGAAGCAGTCCTGGAGTGCAGAGGAGGCCTCCTCAGTCCAAACCTGCACTGTCCTGGTGGTGGGCTTAGTCCTGCAGGCCAGAGGCTTGTAGGCCGGTATAAGTTCCACGGAGATGTGGTCCGACATGCCCAGGTGTGGAGCTGCTACAGCCTTGTAAGCAGCAGGGATGTTGCAGTACACCTGGTCCAGAATGTTGTTGTCTCTGGTGGGAAAGTTGATGTACTTGTGGAATTTGGGAAACACCGCCTTCAGTTCGACGTGGTTAAAGTCTCCCGCCACGATCACAGCCGCCTCCGGGTTGTCGTTCATCTGCCCGCTGATGAGGCAGTAGAGCTCCTCCAATGCTAGCTTAGCATTAGCCCGTGGTGGAATGTAGGCGGCCACAATAACAATGGCGGAGAGTTCTCTGACCAGCTTGAACGGTCGGCATTTCACCGCCAGGTATTCCAAGTCAGGGGAGCAGAATGTGCCGACGGTGCGTGTGGCTGTACACCAGGCGTTGTGTACGTACAGCGCCAAACCTCCGCCTCTGCTCTTGCCTGAAGCCGCGGACCTATCCGCCCGGAGCAGAGCGCGCCCCGCTATCTCCACCGCTGCGTCCAGGATGTTGCCGTCCAGCCAGGTCTCTGTGACGACGGTAACACAGCTGTCCATCCGGCGAGAGACAATTCTCAGCCGGACCTCGTCGATCTTGTTGGCGAGAGACCTGGCGTTCGTAAGAAAGAGACTCGGAAGAGCCGGTCTGTGAGGGTTAGCTTGTAGCCTAGCACGCATGCCGGCTCGCTTGCCCCTCTTTTGTTTACGGTTCCTCCTTCGTCTCCTAGGCAGCAGTGGGGGGATGGTGGTGGGCTCTGGGATCCGTAGCAGCTCCGGTGGAATAAAGTCCAGTTTGGGGGGTTTGTGGAGTCCAAACTTTATCCCAAAGTTCCACAGTTCAGTCCTGCTGTACTGTGTAATGGCTTCGAGGGAAGTTATGGACGCGGACACGAGAAAAAACAAACAAACAAACACACGCACACGGGAGCCGCGAGCCGCTGCGTCTACACGCGCCGCCATCTTGGGACCTGGACAAGATACAGTAAGACAAGATAAATAGGATGGCCATTTTACTGTATTCGCCTTGTAACTCCGGGGGTCACGTCGTGTTTCCCCTTATTGAGTAACGTTACAACTATGTTGGCAGGGAAAACCAGTCTGAGAATACAACTGCGCTATTTTTATCTGTAAAATCAAATCAAGTTATGGTAGCTCTGAAGTGCATGTAGTAAGCTACATGACAGTCATAACATACGTAATGCTACAAAAACAATACCAAAAAAACGATGTATGTTTACATTATTTGGCCCAACAGCCTCAAGGCTAGCCCAAGTAATTTTTTCCTAAACAGAGGCTTTGTTCTGTTTAC
This sequence comes from Epinephelus awoara, assembly GCA_035609425.1. NCBI lineage: Eukaryota > Metazoa > Chordata > Actinopteri > Perciformes > Serranidae > Epinephelus > Epinephelus awoara. The sequence continues at coordinate 3,611,088 of CM069304.1, read as the reverse complement.
CTACTTCCAAGCACGTCCGCGGTGGTTTGCGCATGCGTAAAAGCTGCGGTTTAGTTTCCTTTGTACTTCTTTCAAGATTTACATAAAGTGCTAATCTTAGTCTAAAAATAGATAACGTAACATAACGCTGTTAAAACGAGTCACAACAAGCACACAGGACCGTTTAGAGTTGCTGAAGAGTTTATCTGATGACTGCAGGCAGAGGCAGGCTAACACTACCCATTGACTCCAAGCATTTGAACATTCCCTTGTTACTGCACGTATAGCCGAAAGAATGGTATCTACCTGCTTGTCATGGACTCGGGAGTGAGGCAAGACACACAAACAAAAAAAATGTTGGCGTATCCCCATAAAGCCCAACTTGCAGGTTGGAGACCATGGTGAATAAATGTGTAGGAAAATGATGTAGAAACTCAATTTAAACAAAAAACAAAAACATATACACACTACAGTGACTTGCAGTCATTTTTGTGAAAGAATTTTGCTTCTGCATCTAAAAACCTAACCGGAAGTGATGTAGCGTAAGGGAGTCCGGCTGAGTTCGATTCAATCAATCAATTTTATTTATAAAGCCCAATATCACAAATGCAATTTGCCTCTCAGGGCTTTACAGCATATGACATCCCTCTGTCCTTTAGACCCTCACAGCGGATAAGGAAAAACTCCCCCCAAAAAAAACCTTTACCGGGGGAAAAAAAAACGGTAGAAACCTCAGGAAGAGCAACTGAGGAGGGATCCCTCTTCCAGGACGGACAGACGTGCAATAGATGTCGTACAGAACAGATCAGCATAATAAATTAACAGTAATCTGTATGACACAATGAGAGAGAGAGAGAGACAGAGAGAGAGAGAGAGATGCAGGACATCCTCGGTAATGACAGTAGCTTACTACAACAATCATGAAAGTAATAATATTGTCGTTATAGTTCTGGCTACTGTGGTACAATATGTTGAAAGTATATATTAGTATCTGATAGTATACATGTATGATAATAATCATATGTTTATAATTACAGTAGAAGTATGACTAATGACTAATGATGGCAGCAGCAGCAGCAGCAGGAGGCATCTGGCAGTACCACGGCAGCAGCGCAACCACACACAACACACTATCCAGGCACCGCTGCGATATGAGTTAACCTGAGAGACAGTGGAGCACAAAGGCTCCAGAGAAGAAGCCGAGTTAGTGACATCCAGAATGGCCGAGTTAACAAGATGCAGTAATAGGATACGAGAGAGAGAGAGAGGGAGAGAGAGAAGGTGCCCGGTGCATTATAGGTGATCCTCCGGCAGACTAGGCCTAAGTCAGCCTAACTAGGGGCTGGTACAAGGCAAGCCTGAGCCAGCCCTAACTATAAGCTTTATCAAAGAGGAAAGTCTTAAGTCTAGTCTTAAATGTGGAGACGGTGTCTGCCTCCCAGACCATAACAGGAAGATGATTACACAGGAGAGGAGCCTGATAGCTGAAGGCTCTGGCTCCTGATCTACTTTTGGAGACTTTAGGGACCACGAGTAACCCTGCGTTCTCAGAGAGCAGAGTTCTGGTGGGATAATATGGCACTATGAGCTCTCTAAGATATGACGGAGCTTGACCATTTAGAGCTTTATAAGTTAACAGTAGGATTTTAAATTCAATTCTGGATTTTACAGGGAGCCAGTGCAGAGAAGCTAAAACGAGAGAAATATGATTTCGCTTCTTAGTTCCTGTTAGTACACATGCTGCTGCATTCTGAATTAGCTGGAGAGTTTTTAAGGACTTACTAGAGCTACCTGATAATAGAGAGTTACAGTAATCCAGCCTTGAGGTAACAAAAGCGTGGACCAGTTTTTCTGCATCTTTTCGGGTCAAGATAGGCCTAATTTTTGCAATATTACGCAGATGAAAAAATGCAGTCCGTGAGGTTTGTTTTAAATGAGAATTAAAAGACAAATCTTGGTCAAATGTTACTCCGAGGTTTCTTACGGTAGTGGTAGAGGACAGAGCAATGCCATCAAGAGAAACTATGTCATCAGTTAAAGAGTCTGAATTGTTTGGGGCCAAGAACAATAACTTCAGTTTTGTCTGAATTTAACATCAGGAATCGGTGCTCATCCAGGTTTTTATGTCATTAAGGCAGTTATGAAGTTTAGTTAATTGATTACTTTCTTCTGGCTTCATCGATAAATACAACTGTGTATCATCCGCATAACAATGGAAATTTATAGAGTGATTTCTAATGATGTTGCCTAAAGGAAGCATATATAGAATAGATAGGATTGGTCCGAGCACAGAACCTTGCGGAACTCCAAAACAAACTTTAGTACATACGATTCATTATGAACATCAACAAACTGAAAACGATCAGATAAATAAGATTTAAAGCAGCTTAGTGCAGAACCTTTTAGGCCAATTAAGTGTTCCAGTGTCTGTAGCAGAATTTCATGGTCAATAGTGTCAAACGCTGCACTAAGGGGCTGATCGATATTTATATGCAAATGGGGCTGGTCCAAAACAGGGGGGGGTTCCCGAACTTTTTTTTGAGCACTGGGGGGGGGGGGGGGGGGGGGTGGCATATGGTTTTTATTTTGGCTTCAGGGGGGATCATGAAACTTTAATTTGTTAAGTTTTGTATGATTTTTTGTTTGTTTTCCATTCGTATTTTACTCAGAGGTTTTGGTTTATACTCCGCTATATAAAGTTACCCTGCATGGTCAGTGTATCGAAAGGAAAGTTTCCTTCATGCTAAGTTGAGAGTGTCTTTGCAGACCTTAAAAGCGGATGAGACACTGGACAAATTTAATTTTATTACAGAGTCGACAAAGAATAAGAACTTGCGCGACAAACTTCTAGCTCTGAGTCGGCTGCTGAGTGAGCTGCTGCTCCCATGCAGCCACTGGTGAGAGCAAACCTTGTGGATGGCTGGACTACCAGTATGCGTATCAGTGTATCATTCGTTCATTCCATTTTCAATTTAAAATCAAAAATCAAAAAACGAAAAAACGGTTTGTTTTTCCATTATTCGTTAAATAATCAAATTCAAAAATACAAAAAACGGTTTGTTTTTCTTATTTTTGATTTTATGCTCACATCAAAAATAACAAATTGAAAAATGGGCCACGATTAAAATTTGATTTTGATTTTTCATTTGATCCAACTTGCGTGACCCAGAAGCGCATTGCATTAACTGGATAAAAAGAAAATTAGACACCTTATCTCATAATTACGAGAAAAGATCTCGTAAGTACACAAATAATAGCCTAATTAATTACATATGTGGAAATAGCCTGTGTCGTCCTTTGTTAACCATTTCACATACAGATGTTACTCATTTCAATGCCGCAGCCACAGTGAAGGGGGTGAAACAATTGATCCAGGAGTAGCTGCAGTGCGCAACAACAACCAGCAGGTGGCACATGTGAGCAGTAGAGATACAGCGTCCAACTGAAACTGTTTGAGAATTAGCAGTAGGCCTACTGATAAACGACATTTATACTATGATATTTCCACAGCGGTCAGTGTTAGGTCCCCTATTATCCTAGTGATCTCAGTGTCATGATGTAGAACTGCAAATGTATGTGTGACATATAGGCAGAGTTGGGTATAGGTATAGAGTTGGCAGTTACACTTAGAGTAAAGCTACTGAAGACCAGCAAAATGTTTTCATTTATTCTTTCAGGTGGGTAAATGTCACCTAAGCACCTTCAGATTTTATCAGTAGTGTACCCTTAATAGATAGCTTGTTTATATGATTTGTATTGTGCTTCGTGATATTGTTTGAGGGAACTGTAACGTAAGGTAACTGCATATGGGGCCGTTCACATGTAGCGTCTTTTGCGCGCACAAATCCATTAGTTTCAATGTAGACGCGCGCCAAGCGCGCTCACAATTCTTGTAGCATGATGTTATTAGGCTAAATATTACATTTCTAACAGTGTCTGAGCTGATTTATTGACACAGTATGCTTGTAGGCTGCTGTAACGTTAGGTTTACAGAGGAAATAACGGGATGTGACAGGGCCGTCCACACCAAGAAAGATAACTGTAACGTTAACTATAACGATAACAATGGCAGTCTCCACACCAATGAACGATATCGTCGTGTTGCTAGGTTACGCCAAACACACACTGCTCGGTGCGGTCGGCAGGTGATATTGATGACCTGTTATTGCTTTATGTTGCGAGACAGAAAAAGAAAACCAATTTGCCGCTTGCTCCACCTGTCTGTCTGCCTGTCTGTCTGTCAGCTCCATCTGTCATGAGACAAACATGAATGAAGACGTGCAGTTTATTGTGTTTCACCGGCGACGAGCTGTCATTACGCGCGACAATTACGCACGGCTGCACGCTCTTTATAACTCACTGTGTGAACCTATGTTGCATAATAAAGATTTGCCCCCCTCAGTAACTTCATCCTGGCTCCTGAATTTTATGAATGGAGGGGATGAGAGGAGACGCATTCCCCTGCAAAATGTATTTTATTGCAGTTATTTTCCCGGTATTTGCAAAACAAAATCACTGAAGTTAAGGTTCTGCCACAAAACTATATTGTCATGGATCTTTGCACATGTTTAAGTGGGTGTATGGAAATCCTGGAGCTTTCTTAGTGGGTATACGTGACGTGATGAACGTCTCGACCTGCCATTTCGGATGGATTTTGATTGGCTGTCAGTGTTTCTATCGTTCATCAAATCGCTCTGAAAGTGATCCAAACGATATCGTCCACCACTATCGTTGTCGTTATAGTTGTAGTTTGGACGCTGCCAAACACTTGAGTTTAGAACGATTTTTAAAACTGTATATTTATAGTTATATTTATAGTTATAGTTCTTGGTGTGGACGGCCCTAAGTCACATGTTATTTCCTCTGTAAACCTAACGTTACAGCAGCCTACAAGCATGCTGTGCCAATAAATCAGCTCAGACACTGTTAGAAATGTAATATTTAGCCTAATAACATCATTACAGCACGTCAGCTTTAGTCAAATGGCTCTAGCTCTCCCGGTAAATGTCATCAACTCTGGACACATTTTCCCTGTGTGTTGACATGATAATGGCCGCGTTTCCCACATCGCTCTTGGCTTAAGAAGATCTTTCATTAAGAAGGAGTTGTAAGATCGAGCTGACCCACTCTTAATAGTCTTCTTAGCCACCAAACGCTCACAGATCCGGCCGCAGCAGGCACATTAATATTACACTCAGCAAGGACAACAGTGCGCACCGTATATATTTTGATCTAATTTATACTTCAGATTTATATTGTTTGGCATTAATTGGTGACAGAAAAGAACGATTTTCATTCTGCAGGGAAACGCGTGTCCTTACTCTATGTGCCTGAGATCGATTGATTTCAGCACCACGGTAGTGGCCAGCTCCTGTTAAGATATAAACACAATGAAAGCGGACAAGCCTACTTATTTATCGTCTTATTAATATTTTTCTTCCGCCAGATTTCAGTGCGTATCTTGTGCCACAGCTCTGAGCGCACACAGAGTCTTCATAAAACATAGATTCAAGATTCATTATGCACAGTAAGGACACACGTTTCCCTATTCTGAAGTATAAAATAGATAAAAATATATACGGTGCGCACTGTTGTCCTTGCTGAGTGTAATACTCCGTCGTAATTTACAATATATATACATTATAATAAAGATATGGGATATGGTCAAGATGGCACCACTCGAGTGGCAGCTGGTTACAGTAGTTCCGCCCCCCCTTCGGGGATGTGCAGTATGTGGTTCTGAGCGAAGCAATGGCCACAGTGACACCTTTCCTGATCTCATAATTACGAGATCCTGATCTCATAATTACGAGATAAGGTGTCTAAATTTTTTTTATCCAGTGAATGCAATGCGCTTCCATAGTATACTGTACAGGTCCGGCAGAAAATATAACAGTACTGCTAATTCTCAAACAGTTTCAGTTGGACGCTGTATATGAACTGTTCTCCTCCTTCTTATGTTAAATGCTGAATGGCTCTTTAAAGTACCGCTTTGGAAAACTACAAGAGGACACAAAATGGATTTTTGCGGCTGCTACCGGTCCATTTAGTTTAAAACACAACACTGTTCTACAGCTGGGAAGGTAGGAGAGAAAAAAACTCACGCCTGAAAGCTGATAATGAAAGCTTTTATACTCACAGCTGTTTATTTTAAATACGAAAAATATAGCTCCCAATCTGTCTTTATTTTACAGTGTCAGAATCAAATGAAAGACGTTTCCAGATTTAGTTCCACAGTAGCTTTGTGAACTCAATACTGACCCCACGTGGCAGAGTACGGTTTAAATGGCGAAGTCAAATACGGTGCTATTTATTGATGGAAATCGTCATTATTATTGCCCTCTTTACTGCTGGTGTGATTATATACAAAAATGTTGTTTATGGTTGGGGGGGGGGTCATACATGTTTCTCCAATCCCTCAGGGGGGGCCAAAACTTTTTTTTTGGATGCTTGGGGGGGGGTTAAGGAAAAAATAAAATCATAATCACTTCCCAACTATACCCCGGTCCTATTTAAATAACGATCAGCCCCTAAGATCTAATAAAATAAGTACAGAGACGAGTCCTTTGTCTGAAGCAGTCAGAAGGTCATTTGTAATTTAACTAGTGCTCTCTCAGTGCTATGATGCGCTCTAAATCCTGACTGAAATTCCTCAAATAAATTATTATCATGGAGAAAATCACACAGCTGGTCTGCGACTACTTTCTCATGGATCTTTGACATAAAGGGAAGATTAGATTGAGTGTAACATTAATAAACATGGATCCCAGTACTAGTTTTGAGACTTAAGAGGTTGGAAATATACATTCATATGCATACGACGGCCCACAGGCTTATAATTATGAGCCTGCTAGGCGTCCAAGAGACCTGGGCCCGTATTCACAAAGAATCCTAAGACTAAAAGTAGCTCTTAGTGACGTCATTCTAAGAAAAATCTTAGAATTCCTGGAATTCTATGATCGGTTGATTTCACTGTCCATTCATTACTAGGAGCGCTTTTTTTTTCTTTTTGTAACAATCAATCACAGCTTTTAGAAGACTGCGTCATACCTAGCAACGGGGTCAACCACACCTCCATACTAAGATAAACGTTTATGTCCCCTCCTTGCTCAGAGTTGCTCTCAGAAACTTCCTGAATCACTCTTGAGCTAAGATTCCTTGCTAGGAATTTTTAGGCTAGGTTAGGAGCTCTCCGAGAGGACTCTGAGAATTTTTGTGAATACGGGCCCTGGAACAGATCAGGTTTAGGAGAAATAATGGCCACAGGAGAGAAATAGAGGTGTGGTGTGAGGAGAACCAGTGGAGAGCTGGGCAGGTGTCTTGGTGAGCGACCAGCGTTAGCTAATGACAGCTAAAGATGTCTAACGCTGTGTTCACATCACAACATTAAGTTTGCCATCACGTATTAGGTTGTAACAAAGCTACCAATAGTTCTGCAAATATTAGATAACTAATGCTACTTACCCATAACAGAAACTAATGCGCAAATATCAGCTTATATCAGACGTATCTTGCTATGCGTGTTATAACTCCGCATTATGGTGTATTGACGTCCGCAGGGGAGAGAGGGAGAGAGATACCAAGATTTCCTGATGTTTTGTATGATAGGTGCTTGTGTGGGAACTGCCACCCCTGTCCTCAGCTGTGGAGAGTATGTGCTGCGGGGAGGTGGATGCCTTCTGGGCTCTGGTGGAGAATCTGATCCCCAGACCAGACATAACATGCCTCACACTGGCCATCAACCCTCACGCCGCCGGCTCGGGCCTCCCAAGCCTCGGGGGAATGTGCAGGGCCGCGGGCTGGGGGGATTATGTTTCTGGCTCTGCCAGGAACATAATCCTCCTGTCCAAAATGAGCACTGCACACGACCGCGTTTTTGGTCACAGATAAAGCCGTGAAAGAGCGCCTCTTCACCTGCACAAAATGCACCCAGGCACGAAAACTAACTCCACTCCTTTTTCTGTCCGGAAAATGGTGGACTCGATGTACTGACAGACTCGAGTTTGTGCAACCTGCACAAACACAATAATTCAGCATAATCACAAATGGTAAAATGCACTGTTAACAACCGAAAAAATACTAACTCACAAGTTTACTACCGCTCAGACTAACTACCCCCTACTACTGCGCATCGGACAGAGGCAGTCCCTCTCGTGACGTAGTATTAGGCGATGTTGTAAAAAAAGTATTTTTAGAGGAGGAGCTAAAAAGAGCCACTTTTTCCTCAGAATTTGTGCCCTTATGTCGTATAAACCATAATAAATTCTGAATTAACTTCTCATATGGTAATTTTCAGACAAGGTTATGTATATATATATATATTTTTTTTTTTTAATTTAACCTGCAAGTTGAACTTTAAGCTAGATCAGGCCAATTTGTTCATAATTGCTAGCAGTTAATGTTATTCTTACTTTCTTGTTCTTGAGTTTTTTCTTTCCTTTGTATATTATGAGTCTGATCACTTCAGCCACTCATCCACAATTTGAAGGGCATACCATAATTATATGATGTAACTTCTATGTTGTGATAGGCTTTGTTTTAGTGTGTGTGTTGCTCAGAATTGCCTAATTTTGCCTAAAATTGCCCGGCCCCGACCATTGCTGCGTAGCAGCTATAATTTGATACTTATTGTTACCAGTTACTTTTAAAATAAAATCTTGTACTTGGGATAAAGTACTGTTAGACTATATTATTGCTACTTAAATAAATAATCTGAGTACCTATTCTGTCACTAACATCATACCAGTTGTTTTTAATCTCAAAAGTTATTGAATGTACAGTAGCCTCCCAACTTAAAGATCATCTATCAAAAAATAACCTCCTTGAGCCTTTCCAGTCTGGTTTCTGTCCCAATCACAGCACAGAGACAGCTCTCAATCAAATAACCTCTCAATCAAATGACCTATTTCTAGCAGCAGATTCTGGCCTTCTCGCCATCCTTATACACCTCAGTGCCACCTTCGACACAATATCTCACACCATCCTCTCAGATCGTCTGTCTGCAACTGGGGTCGCTGGCATTCCTCTTCAGTTATTCCATTCATACCTGTCTGACTGTTCTCAATTCATCCAAGGGCAAAATACTAGATCATCACCACTCACCACTCACTCACAGTGTTCCACAAGGTTCTGTCCTGGGTCCCCTACTCTTTATTACCTATATCCTCCCTCTTGGCAATATTTTCCGTCATTTTGGTATCCACTTTCATTGTTACGCTGACGACACTCAAATCTACATCACCACCAAAGGGGACATTACATCACCCCCTACTGCCCTTACGGACTGCCTGCAAACCATTACAAACTGGATATCAAACAACAAGCTCAAACTCAATGGCAATAAAAGTGAAGTTCTTCTCATTGGATCCAAATCAACACTGTCCAAATCCCACCTCCTCAGTATTCTCATTGACGGCTGTTAGGTCCTCACTTCAACTGAAGTTAAAAGTCTCGGCGTTACTTTGGACAGCACCCTCTCATTCACATCCCACATCAATAACATCTCACGCCCAGCCTTTTTCCTTCTCCACAATATCTCCAGACTTTGCCCCTCCCTCACCCAAGCACTCCACTGAAGTCTCATAAATGCTCTGGTCACTTCTCACCTGGATTACTGTAACTCCCTCCTCACTGGCTTACCACATAAACTCATTCACCGTCTACAATCCATCCAGAACTCTGCTGCCAGAATCGTCACTCATACCAAGTCCTTGAATCACATCACACCAGTCCTCATTCAACTCCACTGGCTCCCTGTCCAACAACGGATACAATAAAAGCTCCTCCTGTTAACATTCAAAGCTCTCCATAACCAGGCTCCCCCATATCTCTCTAATATGTTACACCATTACATCCCACCCCGTTCACTCTGTTCCTCATCTGCTGCTCTGCTTTCTACGCCTTCATTCACACTTAGTTCAATGGGTGCTCGGGCCTTTAGCTGCTCAGCACCTGGACTCTGGAACTCACTCCCACTACACATCCGCATTCTGGACTCTATTGACAACTTCAAGTCCCCCCTGAAAACACATCTTTTTAAAATTTCCTACTCCCTGTAACACTCTGTCCCCCAACTGTTTTATCCTCCTTATCTATTCATTTAGTCACATTGTATTTTCTTTAAATTTTATATGTGTCTCTTGTGTTGTTGTATTTTATGTTTCATTTCCACCACTCACGGTATCCAGATTTTTCCTTCTGAAGCTGAGACATGGTGCTCAGCTCCACTGACACTCCACATTCCACTCTACTAGCAGTATAGTTTGCGTTTGTGCCAGGTTTGGGAGCAGGACCAAAATACATAATGCAAATAGGAGGGAAATACAGAGGCTCTCTGGATGTTTACTTTTTGCAAAGAACAAGAAAAGAAAAACATTGTTTTAAGATTTTATTAGTAGTCAGTCATAGAAAGCCTGGAAAAGTTAAATTATTTCACAGTGTCGTTGTCCAGGCCAGGGAGAGGGTTCCCAATTCGATTCCGGGTGTGGGAGCATGCTTTCCCCGTGTCAGCGTGGGTTCTCTCCAGGCACTCCGGCTTCCTCCCACAGTCCAAAGACATGCAGATAGGTTAATTGGTGACTCTAAATGGTGACTCTAAATTGTCCGTAGGTGTGAATGTGAGTGTGAATGATTGTCTGTCTCTAAGTGTCAGCCCTGCGATAGTATGGCGAGCTGTCCAGGGTGTACCCTGCCTCTCGCCCAATGTCAGCTGGGATAGGCTCCAGCCCCCCCGCGATCCTCAAGAGGATGAAGCGGTTAGAAGACGGATGGATGAATGAATCTTGTTATGTGTAATGAAATTAATTGTTACAGTAATCTTCTGTGGATTACTTTCCACATAATGTAAAATAATGGCAAATTTTTTTTTCGGTAGCTGTTTATGTAATAAACTATAAACTGTAGCTCTAATGCGTCGATGCATGACAACGTTTTGTTTACCATCACGTATGTTTCTTTATTATCCCCCCGAATTCTGTCTCTCTCTGTCTTTAGCTGAAATTATGTTTGAATAGAGTTTGAATGTGATATGTTTGAATAAAACTGCTTTTAAATTGTATGGCATTTCTGAGATGGATCAATTTTCGTGTTTTACATCATGAATGGTCATGGAAATTTAATTTTTGGTCCTTGAAAAGTCATAGGAAATTTCTGAAATTTTGTCCATGGAAATGTGTGGAAACCCTGCATTAGTACATTGTAAATATGCCCGTCAATTAATAACGACAGGTGAATACTTTTCTAATGAATTAAAAATAAGTTAATGTTCTAATATGTTTTCTGGGTCCCTGTCAGTCAGGGGCCCTTAGAATCATCCTGACTTCTCTCCCCTGCTGTCTGTGGCCTTTTCACCTGTTGACATGAAAACCCTGTTCGGAATTTCCAAGCAGTAATGCATACAGTGCTGCACTCACCAGAGTCCGACATTAACGGTTGCCCGAATGTCCGGGGCAAGTAAAAATAGCTGGCGGGCCAGCAGACCCTACGCAGACACGCCCGATCGGTTCACTCTGCTCTGCCGCCAGGAACAAACTGGGAGGCAAAGATCTTCTCTGAGGGTTCACTTTGCTGCAGGGTTCACCAAAATGTTTTTTTGTTTTTTTCTTTAAATAAATTGAACATTAAAGAACATACGAGATCCTGTAGAGAATTAATACATATAATACAATACAATAAACATTGTCAAATTAAATGAAGGAAGAGGATTTTTTTTTAAGTCAAATAAAATATTGGGGATTTATATAAAAATATACATAGAGACATATAAATAATTATATAATTAAAGATATGTAGGCTATGTTAGGTGAATACTCCTGTCAGTGATCCTGACCACTGGCATTGGCAAAAGAACTGGAGTTGGTTCTCGGACGCTGCACTGCGGCTGCCCACTGCTCCCAGTGTATACAGTAGGATGGGTCAAATGCAGAGGTCAAATGTATGTAATGTGCTGAGAAAGGACAATAAAGAATCTTCTTCTAATAATAATTTCTTATAACTAGGAGATAACAAAAGAATGAAGAGATTTCAAAGACTTAAAAAATAAGGGACATGAATCAAAACAACAAGAAACGAGACATATCCCCAGTCATGCACACCCAGTTTTAATAAAGCTGTTTTTCAGCACATATATTGATTTGTCTTCATTCAATGTAGTTAGCACATATTGTTATTGCGCCATTGGTTTTAGCCTTGGTGCCCCACATTTTGGCCGTGATGCACCAATAAATTTTTATTTATCAAAGGCCAGAATGGCCTTGCCCTAAAAATGACCTAATTCCAGGCCTGTAATCGTGTATTTCATCTCCTGTTTCTGTCCTCGGAGGGGCTACTTGCAGTGTGCTGCTTTTTTATGTGCTGCTGCTTCCATTGGCTGAGCGTCTCTGCTGACGTAAGATATAAGTCATGAGTGAAAATATGCACCACACAACCAGAAAAAGAACCTCTTGAGCAGGGCCATGGAAATGAGTTTATCTTAAGCAGTGTGTGATTTGTCCTCTGTGAGGTGTGCAGTTTGGTTTCATTAATGAGAGTGATTGGCTCTCATATTAGAGCAATGATTTACATGTATGATGTAAAGGAAACATAGATTTAAAAGTAAATAATAAAAGACAGGGGAATATGCATATGGTAGCCACATGTGTCTCTCAAGCTGTGGGCTGGCCACCCCGACTGTGAGACAACAGGACATCACAGATACCACAGGCAGGAACACTGTTACAACAACAAAAAAGAAGGACAACTCCCTTTTGAAAGTAACTGAGTTCTGCAGCGGAAAAACATATATCAGATTTATAAAGGTGTTCATTCCCAGAGACACCAATAATTTCACCTGCGCTGTTAACACAAATTTCTGCAATCTCCTTCCAGAGCTGATTCTGAACACTCCAAAGAGGTGGTGAGACCCTATGACTGGACATACACCACAGACTACAGAGGCACTCTCATAGGAGAAAGTATGCAAATGAAGGTGGGTCATTTTCACAAAACAGAGCACTCAAAGCACTTTTACACTACATGTCGCATTCACCCATTCACAGTCACATTTACACACTGGTGGCCGAGGCGACCATACAAAGTGCCACCTTCTACTCAGTTAAACATTAATACACACTCACACACTGATGGCACAAACATCAGGAGCAATTTGGGATTCTTTGGGGTATCTTGCCCAAGGATATTTCAACATGTGGACTGGAAGAGCCAGGGATCTTCTGATTAGTGGACAACCTTCCCTACCTCCTGAACCACAGCTGCCTTTTCGTTATGTGCGTGTGATGTGTGTCCAGCTTTTCTTCCTGTTCATTAAAGGTGACAAAGACATTGGAACGTATCGACATGGAGAAGCTGAAGGCTAGAGAACAGATCATGTTCTTTGATGAGGTGCTGCTGTTCGAAGACGAGCTGCATGACCATGGTGTCTCAATGATCAGCGTCAAAATAGTGAGTACTACGTTGATGTCAAACAGCTGATGCTATTGATCTGAACGAGGACTAGATTTACCAACATTTAAAGAGGAAGATTGAGCTTTTCATTGGTTTTTAAGCCATGGTCTGTGTAATCGGGCCTAATTTATTGAGGCAGCAACTAATTTTTTTAACCTTTGATATATTCAGGAACGTTTCAGGAACCACACTTGCACATTGACACCTACAATTGTGTTCAAAATAATAGCAGTCCAACATCACTAACTAGATCAATCACTATTTTTGGTAGAAATTATATTCCTACATGGCAAATACTTTACTAGTAGGTGTAGTAGAGCAATAGAAAACCAACAGGCCCAACAGTCATGACATGACATGCTGATTCTGTATAATTGATTCATTAATTGAAAGGGGCGTGTTCAAAATAATAGCAGTGTTGGGTTCAATTGGTGAGGTCATTCATTCTGTGAAAAGGATGAAGGCAGCAAATGTTGTACATCCTGGTTATACTGCATTTCTTTATGAAAATCTGAGTAAAATGGGTCTTTCTAGACATTGTTCAGAAGAACAGTGTACTTTGATTAAAAAGTTGATTGGAGAGGGGAAAACATATAAAGAAGTACTGGAAATGATAGGCTGCTCAGTTAAAATGATCTCAAATGCTTTAAAATAGCAACCAAAACCAGAAAGACGTGGAAGAAAATGGAAAAATACCATTGGAATGGATCGAAGAATAGTCAAAATGGCAAAGACTCAACCAATGATCAGCTCCAGGGAGATCAAAGAAGGTCCAAAGTTACCTGTGAGTACTGTAGCAATTAGAGGACGCCTATGTGAAGACAAGCAATTGGCAAGAAGGCATTGTTGCAAACATGACGTGCTGAAGAGGGTTACAATTTGCCAAAGAACACATTGACTGGCCTAAATAGAAATGGCGCAACATTTTTGGACTGATGAAGGCAACATTGTTCTTTCTGGGGCTACGGGCCGCAGACAGTTTGTAAGAGGACCCCCAAACACTGATTTCAAGCCACAGTACACTGTGAAGACAGTGAATGGTGGCGCAAGCATCATGATATGGGAATGTTTCTCAAACAATGGCGTCTGGCCTATTTATTGCATACCAGGGATCATGGACCAGTTTGAATACATCACAGTACTTGAAGAGGTCATGTTGCCTTATGACAGAAGAGGATATTCCCTTGAAATGGGTGTTTCAACAAGACAACAACCTCAAACACACCAGTAAGCGAGCAGCATCATGGTTCCAGACCAACAAGACTAACGTTATGGAGTGGCCAGCCCAATCCCCAGACCTCAATCCAATAGAAAACTTGTGGGATGACATCAAAAATGCTGTTTCTGAGGCAAACCAAGAAATGCAGAGGAATTGTGGAATGTCGACCAATCATCCTGGTCTGGAATACCTGTTCACAGGTGCCAGAACTTGGTCTACTTCACAACACAGATGTGAAGCATTTCTCAGAAAAATTGGTTATACAACTAAATATTAGTTCAGTGATTCATAGGAAAGCTAAATCTTCATGCATTTTTCAGTTTATACAGTAAATGTTTGAGTTTGTAAAGAAAAATGCAGACACTGCTATTTTTTGAACAGCCTAATATTCCTGTTTCTTCACTTTCTTTAAAGTACACATCTGATATTTTTTTCTTGATGATTTGATTTGGAATAGAATGTGCAGTGTTCCCAATGCATTTGCTTGTTTGGAAATAAAAGCTATTATAAGGACTTTGGGCTTTACTCACTTTTTTAAACACACCGCTATTATTTTGAGCACAACTGTACATTCAGCTCAGTGGACACCTTGAAATCATTAAGATCACCAAGCTCAGAAAAGAACTGATACTGTAGTGTTCCTAACTAATCCCAAAACTTGTTTCTATGCCTCTGCTCTGACGATAGCCGAGGCTGGAGGCATTATGTTTTTGTGTTGTTCATCCAGCCATCTGTACATCCATTCGTCCACCCATCCACCCGTCCCATTCTTGTGAACGCGATATCTCAAGAGCAGCTTGACTCAACAATTATCTGATTAGTTTTTGGTCGTCAATGGTCAAGGTCTATGTAACCTCATCTGTCTCATTCTTGTGAATGGAATATCTCAAGAATATCCTGAGGAAGTTTAATCAGATTTGGCACAAATGTCCCCTTGGATTTAATGATGATCTGATTTGTATTTTGGTGGTCAAAGCTCTGCAGTGTAACATGTTTCTGTGTGTCTTGATGATGCAGAGGGTGATGCCCACCAGTTTCTTCCTGTTGATGCGTTTTTTCCTACGAGTGGATGGAGTGCTGATTAGAATAAATGACACACGTCTGTATCATGAGGCAAGTTGGTTTCCTTGTATCATACATGGTTTTATAGAGCAAGACACAGAATTTAAATGTGGCTGAAGTTATTCTAAATGTCTGTGATAAAGGCTCTAATACGTAATGAATGGTGATGCTGTTTTTGATTCCAGGCCGGAAAGAATTACATGCTGCGAGAGTTCAGCACGAGGGAAAGCAAAATAGCAGAACTAAAGGTGAGCTATGGCATGTCATGCACTGATAACAAGCTCTGAGACACAGCTGCAGAGCAGGAATCTGCAGTGGTCTGCTCCTGGTTCCCAAGAACCATTTCCAAAGAAATTGTGTTTTGAGCAGGGAAATAGATTCTTGACCGTAACTTCCCTAAAGATAGTACTGTCCACTGTCCGCAAAAGCTTGTGTCGGGCATTCTGACACATCTCACAATGTCCAGTGGAGGGAGTTGTTGGCATGGAGCTGGCTGTATAAGTATGAAACTTGGTCATTTGACTGTGTATGTGGGGAGATGATAACCCCTGGTCAAATATAGTCTCTGGTGTTAGATATGAATGTCCTTGATCCTCAGACAGTATTCTGATTTTTATCAGCCAAATTTGAGGCACTTCTTATGGCTATAGTTTTAAGCAATAGACCAGTCTGAAGAGTTACAAGTATATTGATTGGAACAGGAAACCTTATATTACTAGGGAGCATCGTGCACACAGAATGGTGTGGAGGTCACAGCTGTGATTAAATAAGAGATTTCTTTTGTAGGATATCATCATGTGCTTTTGAACATACTTCACCTCTGCCAGCCATGTAGCCAGTCTAAATGTAATAAATCAAGCTATCAGTTCTACACTGAGGGTTTCTCAGGCTGGACATGTGACCAAACAAGTGGACTCTAGACCCACACTAGCTTTACACTGTACCCAGCAGGCTGTCCAGTCACCTGCAGCCTGCTGAGCGTTAAATGCCCAAGGTCAGATTTGTCTTAAACCTGTGATAACTGATGTTTTTGGGCTACTCGGGGGTAGCTGGAATAAGTTGTTAAAACAACACTGGCAAATCATCACCTTTTACAGGGGAACTGTGTAAGATTTAGGGGGATTGGGTGCTGTCTAACTTCAGCGGTGAATTGCGGATTGTAATCAGCTAAAACTTCTCCCACTTAAAATTCCTTCGGTGTTCATTGTTCAGGAGGTTTTTACCGGGACCCAGATTATTCACAGAGGTCGCTTACTCTTCAGAACAAACAGACCAGGTGATTTAAACCAGTAAAAACAATGAATAGAGCCATTTCGTGTTACAAAGCTGTGTAACTCCGTCACTGGTTTGGCTTCTAACTACAGTGGCCAGTGCGAAAGTGTGAATGGCCCTATCTGGAGCCAGTGTTTGGTTTGTCCATTCTGGGCTGCTGCAGAAACATGGCAGTGCAACATAGTGATCCTTGTAGATGAGGACCCGCTCCCTATATAGATATAAATGGCTCATTCCAAGGTATGGACAGCACAACAGTTCTTAGTTTCAGGTGATTATTATACACTAAAGAAGCATGAAGCCTGAGATGGATGGGTGGTTTGGCGTGGTGTCTGCCGGGATGGGGGGCACTGCGGCAGACTGTTGTGGTAAAGAAGGAGCTGATTAACTGGCCCATCTACCATCTCTGTCTCTCTCTCTCTCTCTCTGTAAATATACATATATATATATATATATATATATATAGGCAGGGAGCTGGGGAGCTACACATGGATACTGTTTTCACAACAACAATATCTTGACATTAATGTTAGCTAGGTAGCTAAAGTTACTCTATGTTAATGGGGTTGACTTAAAGCAGTATGGTGATAACAGCCCAACATTCACTAGCAACATTCAGTGTACGGCTGATCTGCTCCCTCAAATGTGCTTTTCCAACTTGTTTGCAAACTGTTCTCATCTCAATCCACGCTAGGTATCTTCCTGCGTTTATTGTTGATGAACTGGGATGGTTTATCAATGTATACCTGTTACATGCATTGTGTCTTTTCAAAATACACATTTATTTTCATAGGAATTGTACAGTTTCTGCTCATTAGATGCACACAGTCTTTTTCAAAATAAATTTACGTCGGTAAAGCACCCCGCATTTAGGTTTATTTTTTTTGTGCAACAAAAGCATGTGGTTAGGTTGAGAAAAAACATGGTTTGGATCTTATTCATACGGGAAGCAAACACAAGGGGTTTGTTGGCCACCCTACAGGGACTTTCCAGCTCCTTATATTACGTCATTACCGGCAGCTTTTCAAACTGATGCTGTGTAGCAACATATCATATCATTGTATGGAAAGCCAAAGAGGCCACAAGTCACCTCATTGAAGATGCCACTCTAAGTACCACTAGACATTTATAAATGCCGTCTTAATCGCCATCAAATGTTTTTAGGTAACACGTAAATGAATAAAATGCTAAGACAGAAGGATTGAGTGGGAGTAAAGCATCAGTGGGACTGGGGGCTTGCACCACTTAGTCCTGAGTTAGTTAGTTAATGTACCTTAACCCTTCAGAATGTTACAGTTACAGCAGGTAAGCTGGTTTATCCCAGTAAACAAGCACAAATGATCAGCTTTGACCTGTTGATTTAAGTGCGTAAGACAAAATATAAGTAAATAATAGAGATGGATAATTGAACAATAGAATGAAACTAGAATGCATGCAGTGTTTTCTTTAGACTAGCCGAACAAACAGCAAAGGAGATGGGAGCTTGATTAGTATGGTATGCCCCTCGTCTTATGAATTGATTTACAACATAGCGTTGTGACATACCGTTGCGACAGGTACTGTGCGGCTGCGTTACTAACTGATGCTGCCCATCTGCATTTCATACTGCTGCAGCAGCAGGTGCTGTCTGAGAAAAAAAGCTATGTGGACACAGGCCCTCAATGATCCGGAAACGACTCTGGTGTCTTTGGCAGTCACACTCAGAGTTAATATACTAATCTAAAGTACAAATTAGCCAAAATAGCTAACCTTTATTTGTTAGGGTTTTTTTTTGCCCTGAATTAAATCTGAGTAGTTCTGCCTGCAAGCAAAACCAAATGTTTACTTTTTGGGCCCACTAAATAACGTCTTGTCATGTATGTTTGCACAGACCAGGTCAAATACATTTACATTCTCCAAACAAATTTGTTGGGTTTAGTATGAAAGTAGTTTGATAATTTCATCAAAGTTAGTGTCTTAAATCAAAAGAAGTGGGACCGAAAATAGGCTACAATTATTATCTCTGGGGGGATTATTATCTTTGTAAATGTAGAATTTATTGCTTTACAGATTTTACAGGTGTGCCTAATTAAGTGGCCAAGCTCAGTGATATGATGTGATTTAGTCTCTGTTTTCCTACATAAGGCCTATTTTGTCATCTCTCTCACGGAAAAATAAGTTTTTGACAAATACATTTGATAACAGTTTTATTAATGATAACATTAACAAAATGAACAATACTTCCCATGCTGCTATAAATTGACATAAAAATACATGCTTATCACCAAATTGTAAAAACACTACATCACCATCATCATTTATATATTGCCAGTGTTTTGCATTTTAAAATAATCCCAACATTGCTATATATTCACATACACTCAATATTCATTAAAATTTACAAAAATTAAAACTCATATCATAGACACTTGCATAAATCCTGCCTCTGTTGCAGTATTTGCATTAAACAATCTATATCACTTTGTATTTGAATAAAACTGACTGTTTAACATCATCAATTATGCATCCTTATGTATGTCATCACTAGATTTAGTAAAGCCGAATGTGTGTAACTCTGATGATAGACTGTATTTCAACATGTCACTGTCACCTTCAGAATGTTCCTGCTGCACTCTACACTGATCCTAATGAGATTGCCCAGCACTTAACCCTGAAGCTGACAGAGTGTGAGAAGCTGGAGCTTCCTGAGATGCAGCCTCAGACAGCTGTTAACGACGACCTTCAGTGATGGATATACTGACAAGTCCTCATTGATGTTTTGCATGATGAAAATGGGAATAGTAGTCCTAAACCACATCCTTAATCTTATAGTAACATAACAACCATTGATCTCTCCTTCAAATATCTGCACAGGAATCATTTTTATATGTGACCACAATAATGGTGTGTTCACAAAACTCTCCAACCTGACTGTACACAGTTTCAGTATGTTCTCAGTGCAGTTTGGTGCGCTATGGTATCATCAAAACTTTAACCCCAGTGAAATACTTTGGTCTAACTACGGTTTCTGTTCATATTTGAACTGATTTTGTTTTGTGAGATTTTTTTTGCACTGTTCAACGGACTGGCCTTTTTACATGAAAGGTTTGGTAGGGTAGCTGTTTTCATGCTTGTAATATTAGAATATCATTTATGTGTTTGTAAGAAAAGCTTCACAAAACAGCACTGTATTTTCTGAAGTCATCAAGAATTTCTGTAAATATGTCTACTCTATTTTCTACGGTGACTTGTGGTAGGTGAAAAAGCTTGATTTCATTTGCAAGTCAAACACCTCCTGAATCCATGTGAATATGTCTTCCATATGGCCAAATAAATTCTGTTTGTGCAAATATAGCTCACTTAGCTAGTACTGGATTCTTGTTTTTCTTCTGAGGATGTCCAGCTGTTAGCAATCAACATCCAACTCACTGTGCACTACGCCCCTCGTGACTGTTTTCATCTGACGTCACACACACACACACACACACACCTGGCTTCTTCTACCTCTACGGTGTCACTACAGCCAACTGCTTCACTTCACTCGGTCATTGATTGTGGTCTAGCTGTTGTTTTTAGGAGCCACTACAATTGCAGCTCTGTCCATTTTGGTGCTTTCTCCACTTTTGAAATACTTGCCTTCAAGATTATCTGTACTACAAGCTCTGTTCTCTCTATCATTATTTACCATCCACCAAAATGTAAACATGGGTTCCTTGAGCAGTTCTCTGAGCTATTATCCACAATTTCCACCGAGTTTGATTATATCATCATTTCAGGGGACTTTAATTTTCATGTAGACAATCCAAATGATCATGATTCAACAGAGTTCATAAACCTATTACAGGCTTTTGATTTCTCTCAGCATGTGTCTGGCCCCACTCACAACCGAGGCCATACCCTGAATCTGATTATTGGAAAGGGACTCAATATTACAATCACCTCAATCAAGGATATCACCATATCAGATCATTTTCGTATTTCTTTTGATGCCTCATTTACGCCACAAAAAGTATTAAGGATGCGGACAGTGAAAAAAAACCGCTATATTGGTGCTGATACCGCTAAATCTTTTACTGAATCCTTTACCACATCCATTTCCGATCTAGCTCTGTCTATATCTATGTCCCCAGATATCCATCTTCAATCTGAGAGTGACAAACCTCATTGACAATATTGCACCCCTGAAAACAAAAGGCTCCTTGGATGAATTATACTTTTGTGAAACAACTAAAAAAAGAAAGTAGACGAGCAGAGCGCAAATGGAGAAAAAACAAGCTTCAAATGCGCTATGACATCTACAAAGACTGCCTCTCCAACTATAACAAGGCAATAAAAACCACCAGACAATCATTTTTCACCTATATCATAAATAATAATTTGAACAATGCACAAGTACTATTCTCTACCCTTGATCGGCTCTTAAATTCACCTTTTTCTACCCACCCAAACTTACTCTCCACTAAAAAATGTGAGGAATTTGCAACATTTTTTAATAGCAAATTTACCACAAACAGAAAAAATAAGCTCCTTGAGCCTTGGCAAAGATGTGGTACCTACTTATATGAATAGAACCTCTGATATGTCAAATTTTGCTCCTGTGGACACTACAATCCTTGCAGATGCTGTGCATCAGCTCAAGTCCTCCACCTGTTGCCTGGATCCAATTCCATCTAGCTTTTTTAAAACTACTTTTAAAGCACAGAGGTACTACAAATTGTCAATTGCTCCCTCCAGTCTGGTGTTTTCCCAAGTGCTCTTAAAATTGCTGTTATAAAACCATTGTTGAAAAAGAACAGTCTAGATCCCTCAGTTTTAAGCAACTATAGACCAATCTCAAATCTCCCTTTTCTTAGCAAGATCCTTGAAAAAATTGTGTACAGTCAACTGAATGATTCCATGATAACAAATGACCTATTTGATGTTTTTCAGTCTGGTTTTAGATCTCACCACAGCACAGAAACTGCCCTTATTAAAGTTTTAAATGATCTCCACTTAAACATGGACACTGGCAAGCTCTCAGTCCTCGTACTCCTAGATCTCAGCCCCGCGTTCGACACTGTCGATCATGGGATCTTACTCGACAGATTGCATAACTGGGTGGGACTTTCCGGTCCTGTCCTAAACTGGCTCACTACCTACCTACAAGACAGGGATTTCTTTGTTTCCATCGATAATTATGCATCTGGCAAGGTTGCTGTGACCTGTGGGGTTCCACAAGGCTCAATCCTTGGTCCACGCCTGTTTAATTTATACATGCTTCCGCTTGGGCACATCATACAGAAACATAATATACAATAGTATATTTTCGTATAAGTTTAAGTATAAGTTTCATTTCCACGACCATAAATTTTTGCTACTCGTCAGTCCACGCTGTTGTTAATGGTGAGTAACATCCTCAAAATCTATTTTCTGTGCGCTTTTGGCCTATTTAAGAAGTTAAGTTAGCATGTAATATGCTGCCATTAATCCTACAGTGGCAGTGAGGTGATTAGTAGTCTTACATGAATGCACTGATTAGTGGGAGCATTTGCCATGCCAAGTATTTCATCCATCAAAATACCCATTACTACCCATTAAATATTAATTTCATTACACTTTTTGTACATTAGACAAATGAGAAAAGAAAACACTTATTTTATGTCTTTATTGTATAAACAGATAGAAAACCATAAAGTAGCATTTTTTGATAAAGTAGCGTGAATCGATAGACAGACCTATCGGTTTATGCAGCGGTAGCAATTTTCAACAAAGCAACAGAAATCGTCAGAACACCGGCAACAAAGCAACGCCTCTTGCATTTTTGAAAAGGACATCCCCTCCCGAAAATGTGCGCTCCCCCTTTTCTCGTCCGCAAGGAAACAAACACACAGAGAGCTTGAAAATGGATGCAGAGAGATTTAACGTTTTATCAAACGTGTGCTCAGTCCACAAGATTGTGGAAATGAAGGACTTACAGCGACGTTGTTTAAAACTTTTAACGCAGTCGGACTGTGTTTACGAGCACAAGAGTTCAGCGAGCCACCAAAGGACCGCCCTGCTGATCTACTATTGGTTCTGCAATGTAGGGAGTTTTTTTTTAAACTCTGAAGTTGTATCTTCCCATTTAAACACAAAATCAGGGAGAAAAACGTCAGTCTTTAGTTAAGCAAAGCGTCTAAAGACTGTAAGTCTATCCTTACAGGGATCACTTTCCACAAGGCAGCTATTACCCTCCCCTTAAAGAGGTTGATAACAATATTTGTATAATTCATATTGAATAATAAGAAGGGTTAGCCATAAGAACTTGTATGTAGACAGGGAAAAAGGGGGCTGAGGCCTTCCTAATGTGTAGTACTATATTGCATTTAATTTTAGATATCCTTGGAAATGGGTTCGTAGCTTCAATTCGAGAGACACAGACAGGAAAGCATCAAACAGGAAGCTTTAGACATGTTAAAAGAAAAGGTCTCACTGCAGGGGCTGCTACATATGGACACCTAAGTAAGAAGATTTATTTTTCTTTGATTCAGATTTTTTGTTCCATTGCAAAAATATTCCAGAACCTGATCAATTTCAGGGTCAATAACTCTCCCAGTGCTTAGTTATGGAACACCTATAGGTTCATGTTTAATGGCAGGCGACTTACAAAATGCTGACTGGGAGTCCAAGGGTATTAGAACTTTAGATGACATGACCACCTTACAAAAAACTGAAAGATTTTGAGCACCTTAAAGGGATATTTCAGATTTTGTATTAAGTGGGGTTGTATGGAGTATTTATTCATGGACAGTGTACTAGATGTCATTTAGAAAGCCCCCAGTTTGGAGAAGCAGGCTGGAGTCTGAAATGGAAGCTAAGAGATGTACTGCTGTGGAGGAGTCAACAACAAAACAGATTTCAGTCACCTAAAAATGACTAAACTATAAATCAACATCAGTTAAAGTGTAGGCTATATTTAGATTATTGTCATTGCCTCACCTTAATGTCAGAGAGTGATTTTCAACAGAGAAGTGAAGCCGTTATAGCACTCTCTTCAAAACCAGACTCCATTGGGAAAAACATTGATTTAACATTGCTGAACACAGTAGCTCCTGTGTCTTTGGATCACAACATTGTGCAGTAACAGTTATAAACTGTGAGTACCAGGAGAGTGGGATGATATATGTGTCTGAAGGATTTTAAGTAGGGAAGAAACAGTTAAGTGTATAAAGGGAAAGTGTGGGCTGATGTAGTATGAAGCCTTCCTTTTTCCTGGCAGTATGAATGTCTGACATTGAATAACAAATGAATTAAAGGTTAGGGCTCAAAAATAGTGACCCCTACTGGTTGGAAATTTAAAGTTGGACAGAAACAAGGCATGTGGGAACATTTAAACGCATGTGTGTGAGGAGTGAAAACTGACTGAAAAGTTTCAATAGTTTTCCTTGTCATTTTAGACTTCCTGGTTTCCAAGGAATTAAAGGCACCGACCATAATCCACAACCTCCCAGTTCATGTCTGACAGCAGATCTTTGTTGAATGCCATTCACCATCTCTCTCCCTCATAATTCCTAAAGAAATATATGTGAACATTCAGAGTAAAGACAGGTTTTCCTGTTCTTCCATTTCTGACAACATTGCATTAATGCAGCAATTGCCTGTGTTTTTCACAGGTTTCAACATCAACATCTCTCAAATTTTGGTTGCAAATTTGTTAATATATGTGTCAGTAAGCATTTCTTCTGTTCCAGTATAATCCATCTACCTGACAGGTGTGGCATATCGAGATGCTGATTAAACAGCATCATTAATGCACAGGTGTGTCTTGGGATTGTCACAGTAAAAGGCCACTCTAAAATGCGCAGTTTGATCACACAACAAAATGACACAGATGGAGCGTGCCATTGGCATGCTGACTGCAGTGATGTCCACCAGAGCTGCTGCCTGTAGACTGAATGTTCATTTCACTACCATAAGATGTCTCAAATGTTGTTTCAAAGAATTTGGCAGTACATCCATCCAGCTTCATTGTGAACATCCCAAGGCACACGTGTGTAGTAATGATGCTGTTTCATCAGCATTTTGACATGTCACACATGTCAGGTGGATGGTGGAATTATTATGTTGAAAAAAGAGAAGTGCTCACTGTCAGTCCATCCATCCATCCATCCATCCATCCATCCATCCATCCATCTTCATCTGCTTATCTGGGGCTAGGTCACTGAGGCAGCAGGCTCAGTAAAGTACTCCCCTCTCCCCAGCACCACTTTCCAGCTCCTCCTGGGGGATCCTGAGGTGTTCCCAGGCCAGACGAGACATATGATCCCTCCAGCATGGTCTGGGTCAGCCCCGGGACCTCCCACCAGTTGGACAAGCCTGAACCACCTCACCTGGCCCCTTTTGGTTCAATGGAGCAGCGGCTCTACTTCTAGCTCCCTTTGGATGTCCAAGCTCCTCGCCCCATCTGTACGGCTGTGCCCAGGCACTCTTCGGAGGAAACTCATTTCGGCCACTTTTATCTGCTATCTCAGTCTTTCAGTCACTACCCAAATCTTATGACCATAGGTGAGGGTTGGGATGTAAATGGACCAGTAATTTAAAAGCTTTGCCTTATGGCCCAGCTCCCTCTTCACTTTGACAGCCCAGCACAGCACCCGCATCACTGCAGATGCCGCACCAAACCACAGATCCATCCCACACTCCAATCTACCCCACTCGAGAGCAAGATCCCAAGATACTTGAACTTCTTCACTTGGGGCATTAACTCATTCCCAACCTGGTGGAGACAAGTGCTCACTAGAGTTTTAACAATTTTGTGACCAAAATTTGAGAGAAATCAGGGATTATTTTAATAGTAACATTAGAGACTGTCTGGACACCAAAACAAATCTGATTAATATATTTATAGATACATACAAATCCAGTCTCCATAGAAAACTGGTTGCTGAAATTTATTCATGCTTACAACTTGCTAGATATCATTCTACTATGTACATCAAATCTAAATGGAAGAAAGAAGCCAATACAACTCTGACAGACGAGGATTGGCTAAATATATGCAAAACACAAACAACTACATCTAGTTCAGGTCAATGGAAATTATTTATTTGGAAAAACATTAGATTTTTTTATTACCCCTAAAATAAAACAGTTACAAAATAATAAACCTGAAGGTGGATATTGTTGGAGGCAATGTATGAGTCACTCAGCTAATCATTTTCACATGTTTTGGGACTGTGTTGTAATCCAATCTTACTGGCTGGGAGTAGTGACAGACATTAAAGCAATAATTGGTGAAGAGCTTAACAATGATTTTAGCACTATATATTTAGGCAATATTCCAATCAAACTCAAACCCTCTGATCAATACCTTCTTCAAATACTACTCGCAGCCAGTAAAAAAGCCATAACCAGGAAATGGATGATGAAAGAACCTCCAACAATAATGGAGTGGAAGGGGATTGTAAGGGATATTTATGGTATGGAAAGGTTGACCTTCTCCAAGAATTTAGCTAAGGATAAATTTGTTAGTTACTGGATAAAATGGTCAACATATCAGAATATGGATTAGAAATCTCTCTTTTTTAAGGAGTGGAGCCAAATGGGCATAATCACTATAAAAGACCTCTACATAGACAAGCTCTTCCCATCTTTTGAACAACTACGATCAAAATTTTCATTACCCAGAACTAATTTTTACAGATATTTACTGTACAATTAAGAGATTATGAGAGACAAAATATCCCATCATTTTAAACATTACCAAAAGACAATCTGCTGCTTAAATCCTTGTTGAGCTCTCCAGAGTCAAAACACTTGGTTTCAGATTTTGTGGGCATTTTCTCTGGAGACTTGGACACAAATACTGATAATATAAAACGGTCCTGGGAACAGGAACTAAATATTCAAATTGATGATGACACCTGGAGTAAAGCCTTGGACGGTATAAGGTCTTGTTCAGTCAACGCCAGGATTCAGTTGATCCAATACAAGGTAGTCCACAGATTACACTACTCCAAGGTCAAACTTCATAAAATATTTTCTGACTCATCACCCCTATGTAGCAGATGTAAAGGTGCTTGTGGTACACTATCACATCTCTTTTGGTCATGTCTGAACCTCCATAACTTCTGGTCTACTAAATTTCAATGGTACTCAACTGTCTTTAATGTGAACTTATCTCCGGACCCAGAGACTGCCTTGTTCGGCTATTCCAACGCATTGGAACGTCTGGACACTGATGCACGTACTGCCCTAGTGAATGGTATGACGATCGCTAAAAGGTGCATTGGCTTGGTGAACGAACGGGTATGTTACATGTGGAAAAGCTGAGATATGATTTGTCTGGGAACCCTCAAAAGTTCCTCAAGATATGGAGCCCAGTGCTGTTACGCCTTAGAATGTAATGGACGTTTACTGCTCATAGATACACCCATTTTGTCTTTGTTTTGTTTTTGTATTATTATTTCTTTTATTTTATTATTTTTCTGTCTTGTGTGAACACCTTGTGGTGCTGTTGTCTCTTGGGTGGGGGGAGGGAAGAGGGAGGGTGGGTGTGATCGGTGGGACTTGTAAATTGTCCTGTCTTCTCGATTCTGTACTTGTAAGTTATTTACTGTACCTGTATGTATAAAAAAGTGCTATAAATAAAATATTTTTTAAAAAAAAGAAATCTCTCTTTTTTTCTCGTATGGAATATAATAGTTAAGTTTTGTGTTAATTATTATTTATTTAATTATCAATCCAGTTATTTACTTATGTCTGTATTTCCCCTCTGATGAGTGACACTACAAACGAACGTACTGATTAGAACTGGAACAACGATAACAACAGGTCGTTTGTAAAGCTGCATTAACGCTGAGTTTAGAATGTGATCTACAATGCTTGGGGGAGAGTTGGGTAATGTTTTTGTTGTTTTTATTATAATATGGAGATATGTTGTCTTGGTTGTTTTTGTATAACATTGATGATGAGTTGAAGTAATGGATCAATTGAGCAATCCATAATATGATAGGATTCAATTACTGTAAATGTGACTATGAATTTAGCTCTTATACCTACTTGATTTTTGTTTTTTGTTTTGTTTGTCTGTGCCTGTTTGACTAAAACTAAATAAAGAAAAAATTCAAAATTTGACAAAAAAATATCTATTAAGAACATAATTTTGTTATGTTTTATGTTTTGGACTTCCACAAGGTTCTGTGCTCAGACCAATTCTGTTCACTTTATATATGCCTCCCTTAGGCAACATCATTAGAAATCATCACATTAGAAATAAATTTCCATTGCTATGCGGATGATACACAGTTGTATTTATCGATAAAGCCAGAAAAAATGGATCAATTGTGCAATTTTGCAGGAAAGCCCAATCAGTCTTTTTTCAGCATTGGTAGGGACTAGAATAATATTTGACCAAGGTTTGTCTTTTAACTCCCATTTAAAACAAACCTCACGGACTGCGATTTTTCATCTGCATATTATTGCTAAAATTAGGCCTTTCCTGTCCCAAAAAGATGCAGAAAAATTGGTCCACGCTTTTGTTACCTCTAGGTTGGATTACTGTAATACCCTATTATCAGGTAGCTCTAGTAAGTCTTTAAAAACTCTCCAGCTAATAAAGAACGCAGCAGCACGTGTACTAACAGAAACTAAGAAACAAGATCATATCCATAAAATCCATAATTGAATTTAAAATCCTTCTCCTAACTTACAAAGCTTTAAATGGTCAAGCTCCGTCATATCTTAGAGAGCTCATAGTGCCATATTATCCCACCAGAACACTGCGCTCTGAGAATGCAGGGTTACTCGTGGTCCCTAAAGTCTCCAAAAGTAGATCAGGAACCAGAGCCTTCAGCTATCAGGCTCCTCTTCTGTGGAATCATCTTACTGTTTCGGTCCAGGAGGCAGACACCGTCTCCACATTTAAGACTAGACTAAAGACTTTCCCTTTTGATAAAGCTTATAGTTAGGGCTGGCTCTGGCTTGCCATGTACCAGCCCCTAGTTGAACTGACATAGGCCTAGTCTGCAGGGGGATCTCCTATAATACACCACCTATAATACACCGAGCACCTTCTCTCTGTCCTCTGCTAACATTCATGTCCTATTACTGCATGTCACAAACTTGGCTTCTTCTCAAGAGCCCTTGTGGTTCACTGTCTGGCAGGCTAACTCGTATCGCAGATGTGCCTGAATCGTGTGACGTGGTTGTGCTGCTACCGTGGTCCTGCGTGATGCCTCTTACTGCTGCTGTTATCATTAGTCATACTGTCATTAGTTATACTTAAATTAATAATTAATTGCGGCACAGGCCGCATATCTCTGTCCAAACCCGAACTGACCCAGACATTATTTAATTACTAAAGCACTGAGTTTGTGTCACACAGTTGTTGGTTACAAGCTATTTAACAGGCTGCACGTGTGCCGTGGGTGCTTAGCGTAGAGGAAGACCTCCATGTTTGAGACGGGAGCGGGAGGCGGGAAGTCTGACGCTTCCAGCGAGGAAAGAGGTAGAAATATAACAAAATAAGATAAAATAGGAGACACCTGTCTCCCTTTTTCATTTTATTTTCAGCGTTTAATCAAGGCGGAGGCTGGCAGTGGGAGGTCCGAGACTTCCAGTGAGGACAGAGATATAAAAACAAACAGCCAATAGGACAGACAATACGATTTTATTTATTTTTACACTACATTTTCACTGAAAGCTGACTGAATCTGACCCGAGCCTGAATACAATTTATACATTTTTGACCGAACCCGGCCCGACCCATCGGGTAGGCCTACTACTTTTGGCGTCTTTGCTGTGGGATAATATGGGGATATGGGACATCTATTTTTCTAATGTGCCCGTTGACAGACTGTCATAGTACACTCTACCGAAGTGTTTTCATCTTCAAGTCAATCAAAACAGACGTAATGCGTTATGGTCACTCAGCTGCATGAACAGGCAATAGCTAAAATAAAATGTTGTTGCATTATATAATCCACGCAGCCAGCGACAAAACAAAAGGTTAAACGCTGATTTATCACGCCAGAGTCCCCAAAACACTCCTTTAAATACAGTGGAAAGTCGCTGTTGAATTCTGCTATATGCGCAGCAAACCTAAATATTGAATAGAAAAAGTCACAAAGACAACTTGCTGTCATAATTTTAAAAATGCTACAGTAGTCAATAATGATCAGTTATTAAAAGCTTAAGAATCTGCTGTCTATTACAGTAGTAGTGTCTATTTACAGTAATATTTTTGTGTCGAGTGTCAAACGGAAGAACTTTTATTTTGAAGAGTACAGTGAAGGGAAGCACACTTGCCAATCAGAAGGCCCGCCCACCAATGAAACGAAACATGGAGTGGTAAATTTGTTTTGGGTTTTAGCACAGAAAACAAGGAATTGAGCTGAATTTCCGTTTATTCGGGGGGGTTTTGCCGAAAACGAAAAAACGAACCGTTTTTTCATTTTTGTTTTTTTACCCAAAAACGAAAAAATGAAATAAAGACTTGTTTCTGGGACCAAGAAACTGAGCTGAATTTCTGTTTTTTAATTTTTTTGCCAAAAACAAAAAAACGAAAAAATGAACCGTTTTGAACAAAATAAAGACTTGTTTCTTTGTTTCTGATTATGTCAGTTATTCCCAGAAAACAAACGGTTAAAAGGTACCTTGGTCCAAATTAATCACATTAACACCTCTGCCCTGCAGGTGCAATCAGAGCCTATATATACAGCTGTGTGATTGCCTGTTCGGTCTCTTTTCTAAGACTGAGGCTGAACCAGCCTTCTGAATGACACTGCAAGCTGGTGTGTTGACCTTTATTCATAGAACCACGGTTACCTTCCGTAACCATCCGTTCTATTTCATATTAGGTCAACATGCCACCGTATGGGTCAACAGTATACCAAATAAGGTCAGGCAGGAGGTGTAGTGAGGCCAAAAACACTCAGAACAACAGCTCGGTTTAGAACTGCCTCAGGTTGTGATAAAAGGCAAAGGCTGATGAAGGCCACCTGTTGTGAAATAAAACATTTTCAACTGAGAAGGAAAAGGTCCCCCTAAACAGAACCTCCTTAATCAATGAAACACAACCACCGGGTGAATACCAACCCTGAAGCCATGGTCCAGCATGGCAGGGACCACACAATTCACTGGCCTGAAGCCGTGGTCCAGTACGGCAGGGACCACACACACTTCCCTGGTCTGAAGCCACGGTCCAGCATGGCAGGGACAGCAGAGGCCATTGATGAACCAAAATTGTCTGTAAAACCTTGCGAAGGTCCCAAAAGAGGCCCAACTGGCCGCCGCACAAATGTCCTCCAAGGGAGCCCCCTTAAAGAGTGCCCAAGAGGCAGCCATCCCTCTGGTGGAGTGGGCCACCACTCTCCTAGGTGGAGGGACCCCAGCACCATCATAGGCCAGAGCAATGGCCTCGACAACCCAGCATGCCAAACGCTGCTTGGACAGAGCTTGGCCCAGCTTAGCTTCCCCATAGCACACAAAGAGCTGATCGGTCTGTCTAACGGGGCGTGCGGTCAATATACACCCTCAGGGACCGGACCGGACAGACCAAGTGCAACTGGGCTGCCTCTGCAGATTCATGGGGAGGAGGATGGAAGGGCTCCAGAACCAAGGGCCTCAACACAAAAGAATGAGGGAGCACCTTCAGTAAAAATGCTGGATTAGGCAGGAGAGAGATGGCAGATCCCTCTCCTCCTAATCTCAGACAAGACGGATGCACAGACAGGGCATGCAGATCACAGACCCGCTTCACTGAGGCCATGGCAAAGAGAAAGGCTGTTTTGAGGGAAAGAAGCTCCAGCCCCAAATTGGCCACAGGCGCAAAAGGAGGCTCCGACAGAGCCCAGAGCATCAACTGCAAATCCCATAATGGGACCATGTGGGACCTTGGTGATCGTATACGCCTAGCCCCCTTCAAAAACTGGCTAACAAGGGGCTGTGAGCCCACTGTCCTACCCTTAATAGGGATATGACGGTCAGATATGGCCGCCACATAGCCCCTCAAGATGGATTCTGTCAGCCCTTTCTCCAACAGCGTCTGTAAAAATAAGAGAACCCCCCCCGTGTCCCACAGGAGACCGGGTTCCAGCCCTTTCCTGCACACCACTGGCAAAACTGTTTCCATCTCCCAGCGTAAAGCACCCTGGTAGAGGGAGCTCTGGCTGCCTGTAGGGTAGCCATAACAGCAGGACTCAAGCTGCAGCACGGGCCCTGTCTAGGGGCCAGACATGCAGCCTGTAAATCCCTGGGTTCTGGTGCCGGAGCTGCCCTTGAGCCTGCGACAGCATGTCCGGCCTGACTGGGAGATACCATGGGGTTCCTGCCAGCAGCCTCTGCAAGGTTGCCATCCATGGCTGATGTGGCCAATCTGGGGCCACAAGCAGAACCCTGGCCTCCATCATCCCCATCTTGGCCAGAACGGCTGGTATAAGGGGAAAGGGAGGAAACACATACAACAGGCCCTGGGGCCACCGGCCTGCAAGAGCGTCCACCCCAATGTTCCCACCGGCTCCGCTATGGAGTACCACAGCGGGCAGTGGGTGGTCTCCAGTGAGGCAAACAGGTCTACCTGGGCCTCTCCAAATCGAGACCAAATGGCTTCCACAATCTGTGGGTGAAGTCGCCACTCCCCTGGCCTGGGGCTGCCCCTGGAAAGGAGATCTGCTGCCAAATTCACCTCCCCCGGCAAGTGGATGGCTTTCAGGGACACACCCTGAGCATGAGCCCAGAGGAGAAGTTTGTGTGCTAGGTCGTGCAGGGACCATGACCGCAGACCATGACCGCAGACCTGCTGAGAGGCAAATCGAAGACAGGGATAGCCCTCAGGCCATCCTTGTGGGGACTCACCTTGTGCCTGGCAAGCCAACGCTGCACCGGCTGCATATGAAGCAACCCCAGGGGCACCACCTGGGATGCTGCCGCCATGAGGCCCAACAGCCTCCGGCCATGCTTCACTGTTATGTGCTCGCCCACAGTTAAATGTGTCCATCAGCACCGCTGTCCTCTTCAAGGTCAGGACAGCTCTCATTAAGGTTGAATCTAGAACCAAACCCAGATATTCCACCATCCTGGATGGAACAAAGCAACTCTTCTCCCTGTTCAAGGCCAGCCCTAGGTCCTCAAGGTGTTTCAGCACTGTCGAGGTGTTGAGCTGGGCTTGTTGTTCTGTTAGGGAACAAACCAACCAATCGTCCAGGTAATTCAAGATATGAATACCCTGGCGACGGAGAGGGGCCAGTGCTGCCTCCATGCACTTTGTGAAGGTGCGAGGGGACAAGGACAGGTCAAACAGGAGGACGGTGTACTTGTACGCAGTGCCTTGAAAGAAGAAACGGAGGTACTTCCTATGGTCTCTGTGTACAGGAATGTGGAAGTATGCGTCTCACAGATCCACTGTATTGAACCAGTCCCCGTGCCTTATAGATGACAGAAGGCACGACAGATGGAGCATATGGAAGGGCAGACGGTTCAGAAAGCCGTTGAAACCCTTTAGGTTCAAGATAGGACGGAGGCCTCCGTCCTTCATTGGAACCAGGAAGTAGGTTGAATAAAACCTTTGGCACATCTCGCTGCTGGGGACGGGTGTTATTACCCCCTTCTTCAGAAGGGCCAAGACCTCTGCCACAAGCAACTGACAAGCTGTCATGTCGCTTAGGAGGGTAGGAATGATTCCAGAAAACTGTGGTGGTCTGGTTCGGAACTGGAGTCTGTACTCTGACTCAAGTGTATTCAGTACCCAAGGGCAGTGAGTACACTGGCGCAAGGTGCTGAGGAGTGAAGCGTGAAGCCGGAGGCCGATAACTGTCAGTGACGGAAATGGCCGCCAGCCGACTGGGGTCTGGTGCCCCTGAGATGGGTGGTCCCACTGCGGTCATTGCGAAAGAAACGCTGGCGAGCCTGGCCACCCGGGGGCCCTTGGGCGGCAGGTTGCGGTGCTCTGGAGGCTGTAGAGACGGCCAGAAAGGACCCACAACCCCAGCACAAACGTGAGGCTGGTACATCCCTCACAGAGCGCGTCAGCTCCCTCGCCCTACGAGACTGCTCCAAGGCTGTCTCACAGGGTGGACCAAAAACCTCTCCTGGCACCACTGGAGCCACCAGGACAGCAATGCAGTTCTGGTCAGACAAATTGAACTGGGACAGCCAGACTTGGCGGCAGGCCTGGACCACTGAGGCCATTGACTGACCAAGGGCCTGAGCATGTGCACTGGTTCCCCGCAGCAACATGTCTGCTACGCGGAGCATCTCAGCCATCTCACCACTCGGGGCTGCTGCAGCCACATCCTGCAGCAGGCCCTCCAAATAAAGCAGCAATAAGGAATTGGTGCATGCCAGCCTGGCTGCCAAAGATGAGGCATGATAAGCTCGGCGGAGCTGGTTATCAGTTGCCCTGCAGCGCCTGTTAGGGTGATTGGCATCCCTGCCGGCTCTTGCCACAGCTCCAGCATAGCAAAGGTAGGCCTAACTTGGGGGGCCGTGGCCACCCTATATGTTTCCGCCCCTGCAATGTTGGCCAGCTGGGTACTTGGAAGGGCTGCGGAACTTGGAGCCCTCCACAAGGACTGCAGTTCAGTCACAAAATCAGGGAGGACAGGGAGCCCGTCTGACCTGCGTCGGCGTGAGCCTCTGTCAAACACTGAAGCAGCTGGAAGAGGAGCTTGGCAGACCAGCTGGAAGCGTGCTGCTGCTCTCACAACCACAGCCCTATCAGAAGGGTCCATCTGCTCAAGCCTGCGAAGAACCATTCCCCAAATCAGAGAGCGACTGGACATCCTCCTCGGAATGGGGGTCATGCAGGTAGTCCAGATTGTCAGAGGCTGCAACAGAAAGCATATCTGGATCCTTATCCCAGACCTCAGGGCCTGGCCTGCTCACGTCATGCAGCCCCAAAGGGCGCTGAGCATGAACAAGCTCCTGCAGGGTATCTTGCGTTGCCTGCACCTGCCCAAACTCCGCCTCTGGGCGCTTCCTCTTCCGCGCGCGCCACCTCTGTTTCCAGCTCATCCTCCGGCTGCTGACCGCCTTGGCCAGGGGGAATTGAGGGAGGGGGAAAAATGTCGCCATCGCTGTCCTGTGACATGGTCTGGCACGCCAAGACAGTCACTCGGAGGAAAAAACAGGTGTGGACAAAGCCTGTGGCAGCGTACGACCTCGTGGCCGCAGCGGCTCCTCTCAGCTCGAAAAAGTAAGTCTTGTTTTTTTTTCTCTCGCTCTCTCTCTCTCTCTTACTACTCACCTGGTCAAAGACCGCAACAAACAATTTCAGCCACATGAGGTAGCGTTTTCCCTCACCGGAAAAGAGGCTCCCCGCAGCGCCACACAGTAAATATAACTCAAAAAACGATCTGATGATCCGCGCACTCTTCCTTACTGCAGCAACAAGCTGTTCCTGAAGGAAGAAGGCGTATAAGTATCGCTATCGATAGTTTCACATAACATGTCTCAATCTGAAAACCCATACTCACGCGCTCCAGGAGGAGAAAAAGAGACTGAGGCCCCGTTTATACGACAACGATTTCAACTGAAAACGGTAAACTTTAGTTGCGTTTTGGCCGATCGTTTACACGACAGCGGCGTTTTGGGTGCCTGAAAACACAAAGAATCGAAAACGGGATCCAGAGTGCAACGTTTTGGAAACGACAGCGTCTCCGTTGTCATGTAAACGTGCATTATGCAGTTCCTCTGAAATCGGACTTTTCGCACATGCGCATTACAGTCCCAGTCACTAGGCATGCTGACCGTCAGAACAACAATGCCAAGATCTGTTTGTGCTCCTCACCCTGTTGATTTGAAGTGAAGTGTAGATCTGTTACTGTAGCAACTCCACTTTGTCATCCATCCAGACAAAGTTATCTGTGCATGGTTTCGCCATTGTGTCTTCTTTGTTTTGGTTTGTAATCATGGCGTTGTAGAGGAAGGCGCTACAGCGCCGGCGCAAGGTGTCATGTCGTGGTGTTTGCTTTGCAAATTTACACTGCCACCCATTGGCCTGGCGTGCATACTACAGCGTTTCCAGTAGATCCTGCGGTTCCGTGTGAACGGAGATCGTTTCAATAACGTTGTCATATAAACGCAGAAGTTTTTTAAAACGCAAAGGACAGACTTTTCTGTTTTCACCGTAATCATTGTCGTATAAATGGCCCCTGAACAGGCGATCACACAGCTGTATATATAGGCTCTGATTGCACTCGCAGGGTGGAGGTGTTAATGTGATTAATTTGCTACATTGTCTCCTGAAACAGCTCACCCTCGGAGAGAGTGTTTTTTTGTTTTTGGTTTAAAACGAAAAGACGATCCGCCTGAAGGTACCCTGACCTGTCCAGTCCTTACTTTTGTTGTGGGAATTTGAAACAAAGGCTGTGAAATACTTAAATGGTTTGAAATGTTTTATTGTGTGCAGTGGTTACATCACACACCAGGGAGATCTGCAGAGAAAAAAAAGAAATCAAACATATCACAAAATTGAAAACAGAAACACTAAAAAAAATAAATAAAATACCTATCACAGTCTACACTGAAATACTGAAGATTCTGGAGCATAGCAAATACATTATTGTATCAACATATTACCAACATTACCTACCATTTAATAGTGCCCCCTCCTTCCTTGTTGTGCATTTCTCCAGTTGGGGCAAGGTTTCCCCTTTCTGGATTGTTATGTGCACCTTAAAAAGGTAGTGCCTAATTAATCACAGTTAATATTTTTCAACCGTTTTACACACATAAACAAGGCCAAAACCTGATAATAGACAAAAATATATTTCTGACCTTCTGCGCTGGATGAGCTTAATTTTTGTCCACAAAATCTCTAAATATATATTAAAGAGTAATATCAATGTAGTGATATAAACACACGTGATATATAATATTATGAATAATAAAGGAAAAACGTGTGTGTAGGTGTATTACATGATATACATGAATACAAAATTAACTTTTAGCATAAAGTACACTAATTGCCAATATGTAGGCTAAAAAGTTTCATGCTTGAATGAAAACGTAAGCCTATACATTTTTTTCTCATATCATCCATTTCATAGCTTTAATCATTTATTCATGTTTAATTTAAAGCACATGCTAGAAGTATTCGTCATCGTGCTTCGGTAACATGTGCAGGTCAAACAGTTCATTGCTAACAAGCTAAACTATTACCTACTACTTTAACACATATTTGACGTGCCTTTCAGACTATCATGGTAAAGACAGTCATATTATTTTAAACGTATCACAGTAAAACATCAATTTCGCAGTCTAATTCAAGTCAACAAAATAGTTTGATGACATTAAACAAATAATGTGATTCACATCCAATACTCACACTCGGATCTTCGTCGTCCATATTCAATAGTTGTAATAGTATGTTGGCTTCCAATGAAATAGAGGGCGCTGTCGCAAAATACAAGGGGTCTAAAACTGCGGGTCCAGGTCTGCAGGCACACCCTCCTCCCTTACAAAGAGCAAGGATACCAAGAGGCGTAGCTCAATAGAACGCCCCATAGCAACAGACTCGCCCATGGTTTCATCTTACCGCTGCCATTTTGGACTGTCAGCAGACCGCAGCAGACCCGCTTGCATACAAAAACACACAGAAAAACTGAAGTATATCGCTATTAATTATGCTTATAATGCTACTCACCTCGTGATAGCTTGGTCACAGCTGCTTTTTCACGTTTTTGTAAAGCAAAACATAGACTTAAAAAAAACTAAACGAAGAAAAACGGCCTAGATGGCATCTCTACATATTACATCCACTTATGAGAAGATTCACTTAATTACTCCTTCAAAATCACCCTATAAGCCAATCTACAAAAAAAAAAAAAAGAAATTTAAAAAATCAATATTTTAACTAGAAACACATTAATGGCGAAGTCACATAGTCAGGAATAAAGATTTATTTACAGTTTGTACAGTAAGGGGAAAGTAATAATAATAATGATAATAATAATAATATATAGGCTATTTTAATATGATATATTTTAATGCTAAAGCAGTAATAAGTTCTGATATAAATGGTCCAAGAGGCCATATATATATATATGTGCGTGTGTGTGTGTGGGCGCAACAGTCCAAACTCAACCGTCCAAGATGGCGGCAGCGCTACAGCAGCCCCCCTGGTGGCTGTTGGCAGAAATTCAACGGAGCTTCGCCTCTTGGTATCCATGCTCTTTGCCTAATGAGGAGACCGTGACACCGGAAGTGGCGGGGCAGACCTAACCTGCCGGTTACACCAAAGACAGTGGATAAATATATTATATATTTATTTATTATTTATTATATAAATAAATTATAATACAGTATCTTTGGTTACACCCTGTTAATGGGTTTTTGGTGAGTTTTTCCTTATCCGCTGTGAGGGTCCAAAGGACAGAGGGATGTCATATGCTGTTCAGCAAATTGTTATTTGTGATATTGGGCTTTAAAAATAAAATTGATTGATTGAATTATTGATAAGAAAAGTCTTAAATCTTTAACTTAAACCTGTGAAAAAATAAGAGCAAAAACTGTGTTGCATATATGTATGTATATATGCTGTTAACCCCAAACGTTTTCTGCACTGTAGTACTGTAGTTCAAAGAGGTTACAATAACACAGTTCAGCATAAAGAGCATTAATGATAGAATGATTTACTTTGTGAATAAAGTCTTCTGGGAAAAAATGCAGCTATTCCACAAAAAGAGACGGGCTGTAATATGGCGCACACACAGAGGCTCTCGACTCACAGGTGGCCAATCAGCTTTCTCTATTCCTGACAGCTGGCCAATGACAGAGCCCGCATCAGGCTGAAAACTATTCAACATGGAGACAACAGTTGAAAAGCTTGAGGCGATGGTAAGCACAGTGCAAAACTATCTGATTTACTGTGATATTCGGTTTCCGACATTGATTTTATTCTTGTGTAAAGATTCCAGAGACAACTAGCAGCTCATTAGTTATCGACGAAGTATTCTGAAGGCATGCTTGTCACATAAGGCGCAATCAGCTCATGGTTGTCTCATTGTATTCATATCAACTCAAACCCCTTTGCGCCATTCAGCAGGCCTGTTTCTGTTCGTAAATGTGCCAACCTCATTTATAAGCCTCTGTCTCATTGTGTAACTCTGACTGTCACAACAGCGACTATCGCATTCAGCGTAAGGCCAGTTCAGACGGAACGATATGCTTCCCAGAGCCGCTTCGCACTCGCTTCAAAATGTAGTATCCTAATATGACCCCCCATTAAACATAGACACAGCTGTTGTTCCGCTTTGTAAAATATCCATTTAATGTAGCACCATAACAACAAGCTAGCAGTCCATGAACACAGTTAGCCACAGCTCGGTATGTGGATCGCTGACACTCGTATTACGGTAGCGTTAGATAACATAGAGAGCAGCTCAAACATGTTTCCGTTTGGTTGTAGCCTGATAGTAGCCGTTTCAAAAACTATAAAAAAAAGACAAACTTGTATTCCTAACGTGCTTTTACAAAAGTCTACGATAATGCTCTTTACTCCGCCGTAATGATCTGATGGGAAGCAGAGGACTGTTGTACGGCTATTTTTTTTTTTTATTTAAACGCAGCGCACAGACGATGTGAATAGTGAATAGTAGAGTGAATTTGTCAACCTATAGTATGAAGAGGGCAGAAAACCAGATAGAAAATGTATGACTCACTACTCTCAGATTAAGGTTCCTACATTTGCCTTTTCTTAAGCTTTCAACAACATCTTATTTGCCCCTTCACAAATTAACAATACACTGATTTTAAATAGGTTAACTATATGTAGTGTGTTCATAGCCTGCTGGCACTGAAAATCAAAATGACGTCAGCAGGACGTTGTACTTATTGTACACATGTTAAAATTTGGTTGAAATGAAAATTGGGGTGATGATATTTTAAATGTTTAACTACATTATAATTTCATATTGTGTGGAAGTTAACATTATGATGTTTTCCAGATGTTGGATTTGTTCTCCATACCTTGCGACTAAAGTCCCTTTTACACTACCAGATTTCCACGAATGTTGGGCCGCTTACTGGTTTCCAATTTAACTGGTTTCCTTAACCAGTTAAATTGGAAACCAGTAGGGACATAACACCGGCAAGCTGCGAGCGTTTAGACACACAGAGCCGGATTGGCAAGTTGATCTGAGGTGCCCAATTTCCCGCCTCATAGGGTAGTCATATTGGCGGAACCCTTTTAGTAGGGC
Source organism: Epinephelus awoara (assembly GCA_035609425.1). Taxonomy (NCBI): domain Eukaryota; kingdom Metazoa; phylum Chordata; class Actinopteri; order Perciformes; family Serranidae; genus Epinephelus; species Epinephelus awoara. The sequence goes on along the minus strand of CM069304.1, from coordinate 3,570,981 downwards.
TGGGCGATAAATCGTTTTTATCGATTAATTCGAATTTGTAGTTTAGGCCGATTTCTTTTAGTGAAAATCGAGTTTCTATTTAAAATCCGCCACCGCCGCTCCACGCTGGGCTCCCATAGTTCAGAGTGGGCTCCCCCCACGCCCTTGGCAACACGGCAGCGATCGGGGAAGAACTCGTTCTCAAGAAAGGGAACGAGTTCTTCAGCGCTTTTGTGTGCACACCTGTGTCTATGTGCGTGTGTGTGTGCGCATCAGGGCCGAACTCCGCCGTGCGCGACACAGAGAGCAGAGGAGGATTTTAGACGCGCACCGTTTAGGGACATAAATGACATGCCGTTGTGTAAATAAGTGTTACCAACGCCAAGCTGGCAGACCCCTGAACCATAGTAAACCATAAATCATAGTAAAAGGACCTCTGAAGACCATTAGCTCCTTTAGCTTGTGTTAGCTCGCTGTGGCAACAACACATAAACAGCGGGACTTCGTCTGCGTTAAAGAACGACACTTTATTTTCAGCACTGCAGGGATGATGCACAGCCTCAGTGTCTGACTTTTACATAGAGGGAAATAACTCAAAAACAGCATGCAGAACTGCGTAGGCTTCTTCACTGTGGCTGCTCGACGTAAACAACGTAGCACATGCCTCACTTTCTTCCTGGGGCGCATCCGTCTGACATCACACACCACACCCGGCGCGCTAACGTCTCATACCTCCTACATCAACTACACACATACAGTACAGGCCAAAAGTTTGGACACACCTTCTCATTCAATGCGTTTTCTTTATTTTCATGACTATTTACATTGTAGATTCTCACTGAAGGCATCAAAACTATGAATGAACACATGTGGAGTTATGTACTTAACAAAAAAAGGTGAAATAACTGAAAACATGTTTTATATTTCTTCAAAATAGCCACCCTTTGCTCTGATTACTGCTTTGCACACTCTTGGCATTCTTTCGATGAGCTTCAAGAGGTAGTCACCTGAAATGGTTTCCACTTCACAGGTGTGCCTTATCAGGGTTAATTAGTGGAATTTCTTGCTTTATAAATGGGGTTGGGACCATCAGTTGTGTTGTGCAGAAGTCAGGTTAATACACAGCCGACAGCCCTATTGGACAACTGTTAAAATTCATATTATGGCAAGAACCAATCAGCTAACTAAAGAAAAACGAGTGGCCATCATTATGTTCATCATGTGTTCATTCATAGTTTTGATGCCTTCATTGAGAATCTACAATGTAAATAGTCATGAAAATAAAGAAAGCGCATTGAATGAGAAGGTGTGTCCAAACTTTTGGCCTGTACTGTATATACACACACAGGTCACATACATCAGGCTCAGCCTGTAACATAAGGCTATTTAGTTTGTTTAATAAAAGGACAAGGTATAGACCTGTTCTATAGGAAAGGTAACCTTAAATGACTTCTGTTGGGATCCAATATGATGGTAGGGGAAACACTGCCGTATGATAAGATAGGGGTCTGGTGGAGAGCAATCACAGATGTAGTCGCCATGTATATTGCTAGAGATATAGTGCCCATATATAGGCTGCCGTGGAAAAGATGGGGTTTATTCACATGCTGAAAGTTTTGGACCCCAGGTATGTGCTACCAGGCCGCAAATATTATTTTTTTTAACAAGGAGGGGGAAAAAATCGATTTAAATCATGAATCGGATTTTTTGTGAAAAAATCGGAGATTTTTTTTTTAGGCCATATCGCCCAGCCCTACCTTTTAGTTTAATCAGACTGAGGTGGCTGTCCACAACGGAAAGGGCTGCTGATGACTTTTGGGAGGAGGTGTTGATGATGCTGCACGTGTGAGCCACTGGCGGTGGATAAACAGGAAACAGCTGATAGCAGGAATTAGCGAGCAGCTAGTAGCAAGAGGGAAACGCGAACCTGACAGACACAGTAAAGATGAGCAACTGGGGAGACAAGGCATTGCACGCCCTCCTTGCCCTTGCAAATGAAGAGGGCATTAACCGTCAGATGACGGGAATGGTGAAAAATGAGCCGACTTACGAGAGAATCACCTCACCGAAGGAGTGACCAGCCGCAGCTTCCTTCCCACGTCACTGTTTACGTCACATACTGAGCTACACGTTTTGTTACTTGCTTAAGCGTTCCTTTTTCAGTTACAGCAATACATTTTGCTCCAAAAATGGCTGAAGTGAGATGAACAGACTGAAACTCTAATCGTATTAGATAAAATAGATGTTGACAAAGTTTCCTTTGGGGACATAATTTACTGTTGAAAAAGGTAATAAATATCGCAATACTCAATATATCGCAACATAGGGCTGGGTAATATGACCAAAATCTCATATCACGATATAGGTCATTTCATATCCCAATGGTGTGACGGGAATCAGACTGATCAGAGCTTTAAAATCTGCCGTGAGGGAGTACAAAAACATTACTAGGATGAGGGGAGGACATTTCTTCTCGTTTGTCAACATTACGATGAGTCGGGCAACCTACTCATTTTAAAGGAATACTCCGACAATTTGGGAGTTATGCCCTTTCGCTATCATTTTCATAGTGAGACAACATGATCGATATCTTTTTTGTGTCTGTACGTCCAGTGGCTGGGTCTCAGCGGTTAGCATTGCGGCTTAGTTTAGTGAATACAATTGAAGTCTATAGAGGGTCAGTGGCCTCCGGTAAAAGTGAACAAATAAACGTTACAGAAACCCTGAGGCTGGCATTTCTGCACATGCATTTTAAATAAACATGTTTAAACACTAATTCGAAAAACGAGAGTCCTTTTTAGTCATTTTAGAAGAGGTTTGATACACTGAACTATAGTGTGTTTACGTCCTGCGCTGTGATCCGCAGAGGGATACACTGGTGAGCAGGCACAGACGTAGCCTGTTAACAAAACTCCCTGTTTGAGCCGGAGTATACAGATGAGGGACTCCAGGTGTTGGGTGCTGAGCGGGCGAGAAGAGAGGCTGAATCTTCCGAGGCAGCAGAACAGCAAGGGGCCGAGGGGAGACGGAGGTCAGGGGAGGATTGGTGGTGTAGATGCGGGGCTTGCCAACCTATGCCTACGGAGGCGGAATCATTTTGCTGCACAGAATGGGATTCGGTGCTACCATCGTTGAAGAGGCTAGAGATATATCATCAGGAGGAAAACCACTGCAGAGGGTGCATCACAAGGAGTGAAACCTTTGCAGCAATCACTAATCCTGGTGTGAGTGAAACATTTTTTCATGTTCCAGATAAACTGGAAAAAAAGCACCAGGCCTGCAGGAGCTGATAGACAGCTTTCAGTTGAGTGAGTTATATCGCTTTATAATGCACATTTACAGTGCCTTTTCATCTAGCCTGTAGGTTTGCAATAATTCATTTTTGATGCATGATCGTCCGTGTTGTCTCTTTGTTTGCTTTTACCGAGTGACCTAGCGTACCTGTCCCAGAGCCAGCTGCAGCTGTTGCTCACCGGTGTATCCCTCCGCGCGGCATAAACACACTATAGTTCCGTGTATCAAACTTCTTCTAAAATGACTTAAAAGGACTCTCGTTTTTCGAATTAATGTTTAAACATGTTTGTTTTAAATGCTCATGCAGAAATACCAGCTTCAGGGTTTCTGTAACGTTTATTTGTTCACTTTTCCCGTAGGCTACTGACCCCCTATAGACTTAAGTTGCATTTGCTAAGCTAAGCCACAGTGCTAATTGCTGAGACCCAGCCACTGGACTTACAGACACAAAAAAAGCTATCGTTCATGTTGTCTCAATATGAAAATGATAGAGAAAGGGCATAACTCCCAAATTATCAGAGTATTCCTTTAAAGAACACTAGAGAAAAAGAGAGAGAGAGCGAGCAGCAGTGGTCAAGCAAGCTAGAGAGTGAGTGAAGAGAGGGAGCGCTGGTAGCGAGAAAGCTGGTGAATCAGATCAATAAAACGTTATTTTCTGATTGTTTCACAGCGGTTATGTTCACCCCCACACACCTCTGCTCAACACTGAGGCTGTACTCCGCACCACCTGATTTGGTCTGAATATTGTCGCCGTCACGCTGCGTCTCTGCAGGGCTGAGCCCCCTTAGTGTGTGCAGAGCAGCAGAGACAGACAGCGGAGTTATATAAACTTGTTATGTTACTGTAAGTGCCGTAAAAGCTTTGTGAATTAAAAAGCCAAGAAGAGTAATTTATCAATGAGATCCGTGCAAAAGATGGACATTTGCGTCGCAACGATATAAATGATAGACATTTTTCTCTCGTCACAATATATGTATTGTCATATCGCACAGCCCTATTGCAACATATTTTAAATCATAATAATATTAGATTGTGACTCAAGTACTGTGATAATATGGTATCATGGATTGTCTGGTGATTCACACCCCTAGTTGGCATTTATTCTGACTTTGAATTTTGGTCACCTGACAACATAAATTCAACCAAATTTCACCATTGGAAGACGTGGGTGGCCAGCTGGGTGCTTGAATTGTTATAGTATGAAATAGTATCCAGCAGTTGACCTCTCACACAAAATCACACCACATGGTGGCACTAAAGGAAAAGTCATTTTGGGCCAAACTAAAGGAAAAGTCATTTTGGGCCAATCCCAAACCCATCTAGTCAATGTTAGGATATTTGACTGGATAAGTGAAAACCTTGACCTGCTGGCTGGCAGGATCAGCAAAATCATCAGGATTATCCTCTGGGGATCATGAATGTCTATACAAATTTTCGTGGCAATAGTTTTTGAGATATTTCGATCTACTCTAGACTAAAGTGGTGGACTTAGCGATTGACAGGCTGACAACCATAGAGTCGTAAAGTGAGATATCTTCTCACATTTATATGGCACACTCACAACTCACTGAACCAGCCTTTGGCTAAGCTCCTGAGCTCGTCTGCTGTCTGTCAAGTGCCCCTTTTATATTGTACTGCTGGTGACCCTGCTAGAAAAGCAGTGCAATGTTAAAAGGGCATTGGCCAGAAACAGTTACAAGCGATGGAAACGTTTCCTAACTCTGAAGCTTCAGCTGTTGGCAGGTGCTCTGACTTCATTGCACTACTGTATCAGACAGCTAGCAGTGCAATAGTATTGTCAAAGCATCTGAAAACTGCAGAGACCAGCTGCAACTACTTTCACACAGACTGTATCAGGTCCAGTGGACATGTTTGATGGACCATGGTGTGGTCTGAGAATGCACAAGGCAAAACAGATAGTATACGGTTTGAGTCATAAAAAATAGATACATGCATCAATGTGTTCATGTGTTGGCTACTAACCTACTCTTTGTGCTACATGCTACGTGGCAGCATTATCAGGCATCAAACAATAACTGATAGATAATTTCTACATTGCCAGGCTTTATGGCACAAAATCTCCGGAGTTTGTGATGTAAGACTGGCTTAATTAGCTCATCTCACTTTATGAAATACCATTTACAGAATGTAACAAGTGCCACCAGTCTCATTAAACACCACTGTAACCCAATGACCATAGCTGGACCTATCACCACTGCCTGCTTTAAAATTCATGGTTTTATCTCCAGACACTGGATATGCACCGTCTGGATATGCACCTGTTGCACATTGAATTATTGTGGATTTTTAGGTTCTGTTTGGCATTTTTTTACTTTCAGAAAAACCCAGCCCTACTTTCAAGCAATAGGAAGCAGGGTAAAGTTGTGCTCAGCACTATACCACCAAATTGTAAAGCTGATTGTCTTTGCAGTTCCTGAAGTCAGAGGCAGACCTGGACTACATTGAGAAGCGTCTCAAGCTGGACTTCATCAACAGCGCAGCAGAGAATGGATGTCCTGCTGAGGTGATAACTGAAATAACAGCTGCTATTTCTGTTTCACACAACTTAAGACAGGACAGATCCCACACCGTCTGCAGTCTGCAGGACATTAAATGGCTACTGTAGTTCAAATCAATATTTATTGGCCAGTATTTGACTGTTTCTGAGAAGTCATTAGATCAAGATGCTGGTGTGTTTCGTACCCGAATGTCACCATTACAACAAGAACGGCTGTTCTTTCTTTCGATTTTCTTTCGAGGTGGGGAAGTGTACCAGAGACACAGCCTTGTTCCGAGTGCAAGTGGTGACGTATATCATACGCGTTGAGAGCAGCGAAGAGCTGTAGTCCACAAAGCACTCTCACACAAAACCTAACAGTATCAAACTTCTTTCTGCTAAATTGTAGCCTTCTTTGCACAAAAAAATATATTGAAAATTCACAAACAACATATGTGAAATTCATGGCACAATTCAAACGGGACCAGAAAATAATTTTCATCTAGCCATTGGAATACATTATGAGAAATCGATTTTTAAGGTCCCATGTACCGGAAACGGAAACACGCAACTTACGAGTTCTATTGTGAACATGTTGGTAGGTTTTTCATTTATGTTTTGAAACATAAGTCACCTGTGGGGTTTCCCCATCTCTCATCCTGATGTACTGTATAAATTTTGATTCTTCTAGTTTTTCCTTACATAAAGAAATACAATGTAACACAAGACAAATATTATAGTAATTAATTAGAGGTTGTGGACCAGAACAAATTAGGACTCAAAGAAGTAGCTAAACAAGCAGACAGAGCCATAAACAGGGGTAGAACATTTTCATAAATGAAAAGTAGGAATATTTAGTTCTGTCATGTTTCATTCTTTGTATACTTTTTGAAATAATGAGACTAAACTTCATAAAACTACCCTTCATAATTATAAGCTATTGTAACTAGAGATCAGAACGCAACTGAGGCTGGATGGTTGAACAATGATTGAGTGTGTCCCTGCAGGAGAACCCAGCAGTGATGCTAGAGAACCTGAGAGCCATCAAGGCCAAACACACAGAGCTGTGCTCTCAGGTGAAGGAGATCGCAGCTGCACAAAAAGAATCGATGGACTCCATCAGAAACAACCTCAGTAGTGCCATGGAGCTGGTCCGACACTTCCAGCAGACTACTGATGTGGAGGTACCCACGCACCAACCGTACACTCACTGGTCACACGCCACTCTATGCACTCACACTGAATACATAGGAAAGTGTTTCATATTCTAAAACCCTGTCCTAACTGACTGCGACACAAGCAAGCATCAGCCACTTAATCTGTTTGATTGCATTGTTTTCTATTGGACTGCCCTAACTGCCCGCAAGCAATGCAGCGCAATGTGGCACGCCGCTTTGAGCTGACCTAGCTTGCTCAGCAGAACTTGCTAGCAAGTGAGGTGTAAAAGGTGGGGGCCTAGAAGCAGGCCAGATGGCTCCCGACCTCGTCCACTACTTCATTTCAACTCATTCTTGGGTTAGGCGTAGTGTCTTAGGTTCAGCTGGCTGGTACTCAGAGACAACACTGGAGACCAATGGAATCAGGTGCAACCGAGTTTAATGTGTTCACAAGCTTCAACACATACAACTCAATGAGTCAGGCTCCGGAGCAAGACTGAAGACTCTCTACTGAACGCTCTCTTTTATGCTGGTGGAGACCCGAAAGAGTCTCCACCTTTTTACCTTAAACCTGCCCTTTTAGGCCGAATTCTATTGGTGGAAAACTCTTCTTTGTTTGTCCATCTCGGCCCGCAACCTGATCTAATCGTGGCAAGCTCCCTGGCCTTTGTCCAGACATGACCTCAGGGCCCTGGAAAGTCCTGATTATTTCCACCATTAGAACTGGACTGCGCTACACTTTATTTTTTAAAAATATATGAACTTTGGGGATTTTTCTTCATAAAATCCCCAGTGCTCTCATGCAATACAGACCTTAGAACATATGTGTCAAGCTCAAGGCCCGCGGGCCAAATGTGGCCCGCGAGAGCTTTAAAGGTCTGATTGTCTAAAAATAAATAGGTCAAAAGCATGATTTGACCAAAAACTACATTTCCCACTATGCATGTCGATTATGTTACCCGCGAAGTGGCGGCTTCCCGCCACTAGACGGCAGTGTTTCCACATCAGTGCGATTTATCCAACAAATGGAAACTTGTGTGTTGATGTTATTTTTCTTATTCACTTGGATAGTTTGATCCTTGATTGATGGAGTTATGTGGGTTTCATAACCTGACAAATTAAAAGGATTTATGTTATAACAGAGCAACAAGCAAACATATGTTTTTCTATGCAACTGTAATATTTGTAACTTGAATAAGTACTAAATTCAGAGTTATTTAACATTAAGGAGTAGTTACATTTATTTTACATTACATTTGGTTACATTTAGTTACATTTATAAGTTACATCTGGCCCTTTGAGGGCAGCCATTATGCTGATGTGGCCCTTGGTGAAAATGAGTTTGACACCCCTGCCTTAGAATGTGTGTGTGTGTCTATTGTTACATTTTCAGGTGTTGCATAGTGTCTTATGTGTGTGTGCTTTAAACCGTACAAGGTATGATGTGTTTTATCATATGTGTGGTTATAACAGTGATTTACCTTACATGGATACATCAGATATTACTTAAACCACCCCAAACTTAATCATTGAACTTAATCAACTTATACAGAATAAAGTATTTATCTGATCATTACATGACCTTCTTTTAAACTTAATCAGTCTATGCAAAGTAAAAACATTTACCTGATTAGTCATAAAATCTTACACTACACAAGCTAGGTTGTTTTGGAGATGGTGTTATGATGCAGTATACAACAGTGATTTCCATAAGTTACCCCTGATATTGTTGATGTATGAATAATTAGGAAACATGTACTCACCCACCTTTTCAGTGGACTCTGAGACCACAGCTGTTAGGTGTGTGGTTTGTTTACATGACATGACCGGAGTTCCATATGTATTGGATTAGCACGGGTGAGTAAGCGTCTTGCCCCCTTATAGGTGCCTATAAATGGTCAGTGAAATGCCCTGAATTAATATTCACGAAAAATAACGTGGCAAACAGCAAGAGAAGGTTGGAGAGGTTGATAACAGAAAGACAATGTTTGGTAGACTCAGTATGGGCATTACTAAGGCTAAAATGCAAGGGAGTGGCAGCTGGTGGCAGATGCTGTAAATGCTGCTGCCTCAAACTGTGTCAGAAGTCAAGAAGGAGTGTTCTAATATTAAGGTGTTAAGGCTATTTGTGGTGATTTATTTAGGCAGAAAACCAAGGGATGTTTTGAGCTAACTGTCAGACAGTTTCAGCGACTGTGGAAAAAAAACCACTCTGAATAAGGTATACAGTTGCTATAGCTGTTTAACAGACAATATGATTTTCTTGACTCAAATGATTTCTTAAAATACGTCTTGTTTTCATAAACGACGCATTGCATCCAGACGCTGGCACGCAGCAGCAGCAACATTTTACTCAAATGCCTGGGTATAGGGCTCAGGGTCTGGCATCCGTCAGGTGGTAGTGGCACGTTTTTCAGCTATGCCACATTGTACACACAGCACCGGCACAGCTTGATTCCTATGGGTGCTTCTTGGTAATGCTGGGCTCGACGCAGCGCAGAGATCCAGCAGCACTGCACGTGGCAGTTGGAACTGGCTAGTAAGCCACTCATCATCGTTGGCCAGTAGGTCTTGCTGGTCCCTGAATGTCCGCTCCCTCTGGAGTCTCCCATCCACCACATCCTCTTACAGTGCCAAATAAGCCATTGTGCATCTTAACGCACTGTAATCGCTGCTTTTTATACCCACTCATGTACTGATTGATCACATGTGAAAAGGATTGTAACTGAGGGGCAATCACGTGATATAAATAATAATGATGATTAAGCACGTTATTTGTTTACATTTTGTCTAACAGTGACACGGCACTTTACAATGACATAAATGACAAAACAGACAACATTATTAAACACAATATATTGGCTCATAGAGGATAATAGTGACATTCTGCACTTGGATCTACCCGAGTAAGGCATGGAAAACTGGTCCATTAGATTTTTTGATAATTACAGAACATACTTAGGGAGTTCTTTTAAAAAAGGTGTTTTCCATGTGTGCACATCAGTCAAAGACATATCTATTCATTTATTCATGTTTATCCGTTTCTGCGAGTGCACTCTTCATATATAAAACATGAGAGGTCATATCTTTATTTGACACAGTTATATCAAATTCACAATTCTTCCTTTTCATCTTTCTGCCACGGGGGTCGCAGTTTTTCATGTCAACTGTTTTTGTGCGCAGGCATGGGTCAGAGCTTCAGTGGAAGACTGCCCATTTTCTCGTCAAGTTTGTGGCATACGCCTTGTTCTGTGTGTACGCCACGTTTATAAATGAAGCCCCAGGTGATTTAAATTGGTAAAAGAAGGCCCTAAAGAAGCCCATTTGCAATGCTGCTCGTTGCAGGTGGGCTCCTAATTACGGTGACAGACGCAAAAATGTGTAAATGTGAATGACCCAATCTAAAGCCAGCATTTAATTTGTCCATTCCGGGCTACTGTAGAAACATGGTTGACTCCATAAATGAGAATCCACCCCGTGTCGATATAAACAGCTCATTGTAAGGTAACAAAAACACAACAGTTGCTATTTTCAAGTGATAATACACTAAAAAAACACTTCTTCATTTTGAGTTCATCACTGTTCTCACTGCTCCCTCTTGTGAGGCCCTTTCTCCTAAAAGCTATTCACGAGCACTACTCACACACACACACACACACACACACACACACACACACACACACACACACACACACACACACAAATGGTAGCAGATTGATGTTTCACAAAAGATTGCAAAAGCTATGCCTTTGCAAGATCTACAGGGCTTTCCCATGCTTGGGACGCAAATATGGTGTTTAGGGAAATGTGTCAAAATAGACATTAGGGATCGACCAATAATCGGCACTGCCTGTAATATTGGCCGATATTCAGCATTTTTATGATAATCGGCATTGGCCGTTTTTTCCACCGATATCCGATAAAATACGTTTATTTTAATTAAAATACGTTTATTTTAATTAAAACACGCTCCTTTGGCTGCCATGCAGCTGTCTCTCTCTGCCTGTCTGCCTGAAGTCTCCACTCTGTGCTGTATAACAAATGTCCCACCTACAGCCCCCACTGATTGGCTACACGGCACAAGTGAGTGACAGCCAATCAACACTGAAGGTAGATGCAGCGCTGCAGCGGCACAGAGAGAGGAGGGGAGAGAGGACTGCTCCCTGAAGCAGCAGTGTGATGTCTGAAGGCAAGGCAACAGAAAATGTCGAAGTTGCACTAAGAAATCCTCTATGCTGAAGTTTTAAAGACACCACTTTTGATGCTTGATAAATACCCCCCCCCCCCAAAGGGCAGCCATTGGAAACAATAATGTCGTCTAAAACTACTTCACATCGGCTAACGGACATGTAGAAGTTTACTTCAGTGCATTTCAGCTGTGTATGGTCGGTATGGCGCTGTGTGTGTGTGTGTGTGTGTGTGTGTGTGTGTGTGTGTGTGTGTGTGTGTGTGTGTGTGTGTCGCGCTGAGAAGAAACTGTTGTCTGTGTGCAGCTATGTTGACATGGACTGTGTGTGTTTGTGTGTGTGTGCGTGTCTGTGTACATGCACGCTAGCTTCAGCAACTGATGTGAAGTTGTTTTGTAGGCTTCATTAGTTAATTCAGACATGCATTTAAAAAGTATAGAAGAATATCAATTACATTTACAGTTAAAGTAAAAGTACTCATTTTGCTGAAAAAATGAAATGTGACTGGTATATTAAATACATGTAATTACAAATTGCTTTAATAAAAATAAGTCTGGTAACCACTGAAAGTTTAATCTTTATTTATAAAATAATTATGCTATTTGATGTTTAAAAAAAAAAAAAAGAAGAATCTGAAAAGTAATAACTACTAAAGCTATCAATAAATGAAGTGAGCCGAGGTTCCTGTTCCTGCCACCCTCTTTATTGGTTTGCACTTAATCAGGCTGGATCAGATGTTACTGAGAGAGAACATAAGACATCATTAATTAACTGTTATTTATTTCAGTGAAGTTTTATAAATGCTGCTAGGAGATCCCTGAACGTTTTGTTTTTAGATAATTTTAACTTATTGCCGAGACTCAAATTTCAGTACTGTGCAGCTCAGTTTTTACTTTGATCTTATAAAAAAATCAGGGACCCATTTCATTTTCAGTGAACTTTAAAAGATCTCTGCACTTCTTGTTTTTTATATAATAAAACAACCAACCAATTCAACCAAGATCTGTGTCAGAGTTTGTGTTATTCTACAAAAGTTTAAGGTCTTTTTTATCACAGATTTTCAGTGTTCAAAAACAAACAAACATTATGCTGTTGTATTCAGTCTAATCCCAGGTGTGTTATTCTAAAGTTAGACACCAAAATTTAAATTTTTACTGCAAATGAATATCGGTTCTAAATATCGGTTATCGGTATCCTTGACTACTAATAATCGGTATCAGCTCTAAAAAACCCATATCGGTCGATCCCTAATAAACATGACATGGTTTTTCATCATACACAGATATATAACAGCTGTTTCCTTGTTAACATGCTGCAGGTCCAGCCACTGACAGAGTCAGAGCAGGAGTCAGCAGAGCTCCTGGGTTCAGCTGTCACTGACACCACGACACAGGTGAGACACAAACAGCTCCCACAGACCTTTCTGTCTATTACTAACCTTTTGGACAAAGTCTCACTGAGCAGAAATGTTCTCTTCTAGGAGTGCTCAACATGTTCATGACTACATATTAAGCCAGTTTATGGTGATGAAGCGAGATTAATCCTGAGATATTATAGTTAGAGTTAGTTAGAGTTAAATGAAGGGCCTCGTACTGTGAATTAGATAATATGCCTATATTTAATAAAACTTAATAGTTTTTGCAATCATTTACCTCCAGGATGTGTCTGTTACCTATTCATCTTAAAGGCCCTGACACATCAAGCCAGTGGTAGGGGTGTGCTATATCATCTTGTTCATGATAATACAAGCATGGCTTAAAGTGAAATTATTAACGAGATATTATTGTGAGAGGGTGTATGCCCCCTCGTCCCAGTTGATGGTGGAACAGTCAGTCAGTCAGTCATCTTCTAACCGCTTCATCCTCTTGAGGGTCACGGGACAATTTAGAGTTATCAATTTGGGACCATTTAACGGTCAGCTGTCAATTAAGCTGTGAGTGAGCGTCACCAGCGTCATCCTGGTCAGTGTGGTGTGTGCTGCACTGTTGGCCCTTGCTGGCCCGTTGACTCTTTTTTTTTTTTTCACCAATTCAGCATTCGTCAGTGAATGTTACTCTGATTGGCAGTTCAGTTCATGAGAAAGGAAACAGAAGTGAAGATTTTGCTTAGATTAATATTATTTATTGTTTTCAGTTTAGATAAGAAAAAAATCATTGTTTAAAACTGTGAGCATTGAGCACTTAAGCATTGTGGTGGAGGAGTACCTAGGACTCACTGTGATTCATTTTTAAAAATAGCATGAGGATGGGCTCAGAAAACACTAGTGGAAAGTTAGGGGAATTGCAGTTTGTCCTGATATGACCCCAGAGGGGGAAGGACTAAAAATGTGTAAACTCTGCAGAAATGTGACACCGATATGGTGGGAAGGACTAAAAAAAGTGTAAACTCAGCAGAAAAAGTGTAATCTCAGCAGAAATGTGACACCTTTATGATCAGCGCCAAGTGGGAAAGGTTAAGGAAAAGAGACGACTCAGCAGAAATTCCACGATAAAAAAGCAAGTGAAAACAAAGAAATTCCAGTCTTGCTCCGGAGCTTGACTCATTGAGTTGTGATGTGTTTGTTGCCTGCGAGCACATTAAACTCAGTCGCATCTGATTCTATGTGTCTCCAGTGATTTTTTGACCTCTGAGTATTTGAGTTTTTGATATCTAATAGAAGACGAAGAAAGTCTGTTCGAGAAGAAAAGAGCGAGGTCGCAAGCTTTCTGGTACGGCTCTAGACCTTGACTTTTTTGCTTCGACATATATATATCATGTTCTGTTGAATGGACGAATAAAAATTACTACTACTAAGTGAGGAAAGTGAACAAAGTTAAGATCAAAAGGGAGTGACACCAAAGAAGCTTGTTACATAAGGTAAAATATTTTTCTTTAGCTCTTTTGCAGAAACGTTTCCTGATGGTTTGTGTTATTGTTCACCAGTGCACAGTAAATATGCTTTGTTCTCTCAGCATTGGATTGTGTTGTTAATGTGCTAAGATAGTTTCCCAGTTTCCCTTTTGAATGAGGATTGCGGACTACTGCCATCTGCTGGTGTGGGGAGGTATTTCCTGTCAAGCAGGCACTGGTAGGTCATCAGCTGTACTCTTTGCAGCTTGTTCATGTGCAACTTTTTGGCCAAGACACAGGCAACGTGAAGCGATGCAACAGTTGGCTTTCGCGGCTGGTAATTCTTGAAGTTGGTTTAACGTATCTGGGGCTGAAGAGACTAGCTTAAACTAAGATGTACAACGTGATAGACACATCATTACATAGTGCACATTGTCAAACCATGAAGTCTTTAATTTACCTGTTTAAAACCCTTTTTATGCCTCAGTGCTGGCGATAGCCCTGGCCGGAGGCATCGTGTTTTCAGGCTTTCTACCTGTCTGTACGTACATATGTCTGTCTGTCCCATTCTTGTGAACACAACATCTCAAGAAAGCCTTGAGAGAATTTCTTCAAATTTGGCACAAATGTCCACTTGGACTCAATAATGAACTGATTCGTTTTTGGTTGTCAGAGGTCAAGTTCACTCTGACCTTACATCTGTCTCATTCTCCTGAACGCAATATCTGAAGAACACCTTGAGGGAATTTCTTCAAATTTGATACAAATGTCCACTTGGAATGAATCATAAACTGATAAGAATTTGGTTGTTGAAGGTCAAAAGTCAAGGTCAGTGTGACCTCACAAAACATGTTTTTGGTCATAACTCAAGAATTCATACGCTGATTAACATGGAATTTCACCCAAATGTTTAATAGGATATCATGATCAAGTTATTACATTGTATGTCCAAAACATCAAAGGTCAACATTATAATAATCTGCATAAAATACTTTTCTTGGGGATTCTTGGATGATTTATGATTTGGTAAAATATACAGAACAAACAAAACTGTTGAGTGATGCAGCCAGTGTTATGTGTGAACCATGTGGATCAAGATGAATGTGATCAGAGGTATACAGTGCTTGATCCTGCCTGCTCCACAGCAGTCAGCACACAGAGGTGAAAACATCAGCAGTTTGTCACATCACCCACATTTCATCTTCTGCTGGTTGGAGATGAAACATGAAGCTATGGCTGTAAATGGTCTAATCACAGGTGATGTCCGTAATAGAACATCTAATCTGTTTTATCACACAGATGATTTCTGCTGTCGTTCTCTGTCAGGTGCCTCCTGCTGAAGCAGCCTCTGGCCAACAGCAGCCACTGAGTAAGTCTGTCATCTTGATGACTTTTACTCTGCTTTGAATACTGTAGAGATAGCATAAGTCCATTTGTCTGTCTATTATGTGTCGGTTGCTCCACCACTTTATCTCATCTATTGGATGGGCTGTCATGACATTTTGTACAGTGGCTCAGACAAAATTCTAGAGTTGAAACAGCCTTGGGTTTTCACTCTCATCATGCATGCTGGTTAGTTCATGCAAGCAGTTTATTTTTGGCCAAATTTTAAATGAGGTACACAGGAAGAATGAATTTTGAAAAATTCCCAAATCTGAAAAATGGTGCAAAAGTTTGTAACTTAAAGAGTAGCGAAACCCTCAAACCACTTTTTTCCCAGCCAAAAAAAAAAAATGCGAAGAAGGTCAAGATATGATTATTAGTAGTGTTGTTGATTAATTCAGGTCCAAATCTTGTTGATGTCTCCGTCTATGTGTCCACAGGCTGTGAGTACGAGGAGGTGAGTGAAGCCATGTTGGAGGCGGTTCCACTCAGCTTGCGCTCCAACATTAAGCTGGCTGACCTCAATGTCTTCTACCAGCAGCTGCAGCAGCACCTCAGCAAAGACAGGTTAGAGAGCAACTCCAGTGAGCCTGGTGGAGCAGAGCTTACTGATACATGGAAACACATTAATTAGAATAAAGTGGCTCATTCTGAGAGAGTGGACTGACACAAACCTTCATATTTGTCTCCTATTTCAAAAATTATAGCTGAAGTGACATATGGCCTCATTTAGCTTGTACATAAACCAAAAATGTTAAGATTTATGAAGTGTTGGGCAAGTGATATATTAAATATTACTAGGTACCTTCATTTAAAGTAATAAGTTACTTTATAATGTTACTCTCTGTATAGAGTAATAAGTTACTTATTACACTACTTTTGTGTTACTTTGACCAAAATGAGCTCAGAAGAATTAATGTTCATTTTAAATGGATGAGGGTCATGTTGTTTCACAGCAGGTAATGAAAGCACAGAAGCACCAATTTATTACAGTTCATTTTTAACAAACAGAATAGCATGCGAGTCAGTCACTATGACAAGGGAAAATTAATACACCGGAGCTGGAAGACCCACCTGTCAGCTCTGGGTGTGCTGGTCAGCCACAACAGCACAGGAGAGAGAGTTATGCCTAAGAACTAGACTGTGTGCCGACGTTGCTCTGCAGTTGTAGAGGATGTGAACTAACATCATCCAGATGTGCTGATCATCGCAACAAGGAAATAAACAAAGCGGAGCCCAGCTCTTTATCCCCGCTGCTTTCAGGCAGCCTTAGGATGCAAAAGTAGAAGGGGATACATTGTACATCGTATATTAATGGAAACACACTGTAGGGTGTCACCCAGCTGTGTTGATCACAAGCAACCTGTCATGATGTAGTCTGTAGCAACCACAGAGTTTATAAATAAGGTAGTTGCATGACAACACACAACAACCATTGGGAGATGTTTTTTCTGGTGGCGCACTGGTGAAAGTGGAGTGTGTGGATCAGTGTGGATGAATGAAAAATGAAAACTATAACAGTCTATATCAAGTGGTAACGTGTCACGTGACATTGTTAATGTAATTACCCCAAATCCTGTCGGTAACACGTTATATTACTCTATTACTGCTCAAACATAATGTTTTACTGAAACACATTACATTATGCCCTCTGTTGTTTATAATATGCCCTCTGTTGTTTATAATATAGTATATTCTTTTACATTTTTATGCACAAGAAGGTTAATATTTATATTGGTGTTACTGTTTTTACAAATGCTGCTTTAATAGGCAGTTCTTTATAGAAACTTATCAGGATTATTTGATTAGTATGTAATTTTTATGATAAATAAAAATGTATTGATTGATCAAACATTAAATGGGACATTGTGTTGCATCACTGGATTGAAAGTACTTTCATTGAAATTATGAGGTATTACAATGCCTTTGTGTCTCCTCTTGTCGCATGCAGTGGCTCCCTCAGTGTGCAGAAGATAAAGCAGTTGAAGATGAAGGTGAGCGATACCAAGCTGAAGGTCTTGCAGCACCTTTCTTTAGTGGAACTGGACAAGAAAGGCCACGTTCGCCTCATCATGTGAGGAGAATCAACAGTTGGAGACTGTTGAGTGGGTGGGTGTTGTCACTGCTGCATTTGGCTGCTCCTGCCTCTGAACCTGGAGTGTTGAGGATAAGCTTACTGAAGAATCAGACTACAGAGGCTTTGGGGGCATGAGCACACCAGACAAGCCCAGTCCAGATTTCCCATAAGAATATACAGCCATTTTTAGATCAGAAACATGAGTATCAGCAAATGTATCAAAACATTTCATACCCTAAGAGAAGTCGTCTTCTCTCCTACAGCTCATAACGCACGGCTCTAGAACAAAGTCATGTCATTAGAGTTGTGATAATTGCATGGACGTCATTCTTGATAAATGTCCTCATATATCTGCATATCAGTGATGCTGATATTCTTTTGTTATACAGCAGTCTGACTGTCAGTAAGTCAAAGGGGAGATGTTTCTGTAACCCAAAGGAGCAGTATTAATGTCATGAATGGGCACAGGCTAACAGTTTCTAACAGTTACATTTACCTTTACACCTGTGGACAATTCAGTGTCCATAACATTCAAGATGTTTTTGATGAGAGGAGAAAAATCTTGAAGATTATGGGCATTAACATCTTTTGCTTAGACCTGTGTAGGGCTGTAATCAACCTAAGAAAATCCCGGTCAACTGAAATTCTACCTGCTCTTCAATCAATTGATTGGTTGGTGGAGAAAAAACTCTGCATGTTATCTCTAGAGTAACTTAATTGCCACGGTGCACTGAGTGCACTCTACCTGGCGGCGTTGTGTGTTCACCAAAGTGTTGTTTTTTTTCCTGTTGCAGAGCTCGACATCAACACTTGCTCAGGGCAAGTTAACTCTGTGTTCAGGCTAGTGGAATGCCTCAAGTGAAAAATAAATGTGATGTCCACTGTAATATTATCTAAAAAATAAAGTGTGCACTGTAATGCTTTGCCAGCTGGGCATGCGTAAGTCCATCTCACCACCAAGTGCTGAACAGGACTGATTAGAAAAATCTGACATACTGGACACTATGGAGGGTAACTCTGGGGTTGACAATGTTATATACAACATAACGTTACTAATGTTAAATAGCTCTGTACCACTGAATATGAAAGAGAGCCCCAGAAGCTAGCATAGTCATCCTGCTGCTTCAACACAGGCTCCTGTGTGACTGTATCCATCAGCAGCTTTATAATACAATTTAATTTCAATGTATTTGTCACATGAAATCACAAACTGGACTTTTGAGTAATGCAAAAGTCAGTTCTGTCAATATTCTTATTCAAAACAGTGTAACAGTAACAAAATAATAGTGATAATAATTGTGATAATAAATGTCTGTGAGGGTTAGGTCCAGGATTAGGAAGGGTCTTTATTAAGGATCCTTGTAGCTTTATGCTAGATGTTCTTCCTGAGCCTCTCAGTGCTGCCTGGTGAAACTGATACCTTCTTCCTGACCTCAGTAGGTAGAAAAAACAGTTATCCTTGTGGTTGAGATCTTTAATGTTTCTCCTGGCCTTATTTTTGTAGTGTTTGGAGTAAAAGTCTTTTTATGTAGCATAGCGCAGCGCCTATAGTGTTCAGATAAACTCTTTGCGGGCCTTGTGGTCCTGTTAGGTGCTATTTATGTACCAGGCAGTGATGTTTCCGTCAGGATGCACTCTATAGTGTAGGAATATAAGTTCCTTAGTATTTCAGAGGATACCTGGAATTTCCTCAGGTGTCTCAGGACAAACAGTCTCTGCCTTGCTTTTCAGCATGCAGTGCCCAGCTACAGGTACTTAAGGGTATACACCCTCCACCGAGGACCCATTTATATTTGAATTTTCGAATTAAAATTTAGAGTTGAAAAATGTTTAACTGTGGAAAAAAGGCTGCACTCATCAGTGTCACCAGCCGTCCAATCTCAGTGAAGAAGGGGCAGGACAAGACCACAAAGAGGACAAATACAAGTGCTGAACGACAACAACCAATGTTTTCAGCTGTGAAAAGAACTCTTTGGTGGACACGTGGCCTTATTAAAGTAACATCAGTGATTGTACACCCAGTGGTTGGACAAAAGCATATTGACCAACCAATCGAACAACTGACCAGAAGGTGACAGCCCAAGACTTCCCCTGTGGAGAGGACAGGGAGGGGACCCTTTGGGCTGTTTAAGTGGGAAATTGGTGTTGTTTTAAAATCAGATGGTGTCTTTGGTATATTTTTATTTCCTTAAACATCCTTAAACAGCACAATATGAAATAAAAACTTTTGCACAGAGTTGTGATCCTAATGACTCAGTGGGCCTCCTTTTAACCTGCTACACAACAAAAGATCTGAGTTCATCAAAAGGATGTCTGAAGGCATTTGAATACATTCTTTTCAAATAATTAAAGCTCTGACTTTAAACATTCAATTCACAAAGCAGCTTTTGTAACACTTTGAAATGTACCAATAACAAACCTTGCACACAAACAGCTAACCAGTAACAAACTTTCCTGTAGATGGCAAACTGATAACAAAACAAACACATAGCAGAAAGAACTCCTTTGACTGGTTTTTTGGCTTATTCAGAGTCTGGTACTGCTCCAACACGCTCCTCCTGTATCCACAAACACACAGAGTGGAAAAGGCACAGGTAATGAATTTTCAAAGTGGGCTGTTCTCTCAAGCTAGGAGCAAAACCACAGCTCACTCTCTTATACCTTTTTTTCATTACCATTTTCGGCTAAGCCAAGTCAAACCATGCTGCACCGATTTGTCTTTCCATTACCAGTTAAGACGCACCAGGCCATGCTGTCTTGAGCCATGCCAGAGTGGACGTCCTCCAGAGTAGGACCAAAAGTGTGCCCTCAAAGTGGGAAGAGGTGATGTTTCGCTGACGGCAGCCAATGACCCCCCCTTCTCTCCCTGAAACAAGTGTGTGTTGCTAGACTGAACTCACCTCTGTCTGCAGGAGACCAGAGAGAAAGATGTTTTTCAAAGTCTCTGTTAAAGCTTTCAGTACTTTTGCAAGTTCTTACTGAATCTCTGTAGTTTGAGGTTTAGTTTCTCTCTCACATTCTGTTTGTACTTTAGATATCTGCTTTGTTTTATGTTGCTTTCAGCTGTATGGAGTCATGTTAAGACATTCCTTATTATGCTACTTCACAATAAAAGCTTTCACATAAAATAATGGGTGCTTCTACTGTAAAGAATCTATGGGAAATTAAACGTGTTTACCACTGAATTAGCAGAACTTTGTTAGTGGCCTTCTTCAATAGCTTACAAGCCACAGGGAGGAAAAGTAAAAGCAGAAACAGCGACAGTGAGATGATGATGAAGAGCTGCAGACAACAGGCTCTTACTGCACCTCTGCAAACAGCTCACCTCCAACAGGTAAACTTCTTTTACCTGCTCTGCTGTATGATGGAATAACATACAAATAAAATAACAAGGGGCTTCAGCCGTGGATCAGCCCACTGCTTTCAAACATCACTCAAGACAAGATGTCATTACTTAAAGACACACCTTCAAGCTGGTAGCCTTGTAATGAAAATGCAAATGCTGGGCTGACATGCTGAGTCAAACCAAGCTAAGACATAGAGTATGGAGAAGGAGTACTGAATCTTTCAAGTGCCTCATTGAATCATTGCTCACATCAAATGTATACAGCGTGTTATGGAAAACAAGGTTTGTCTAGTCTTCCATTTAGAATATAAAGTCTGCTTTGATAAGAGAGCAAGAAACAAAATGAACTGATGTGTTTAATAACATTGATAAAAATATCAGTAGTAATGGTGGTTGACAGATAAATGAGATTAGTTAAATAACAGGTGCTATGAATACTATCTGTGTTTAATGACATCTGCTGTAGAAAATTGATGTCTGCGACACTGTATGTCTTTCCTGAGGCCTATACTGTGAAGCCAGTTCACCTTACCCAGAACACCTTTCTGTTATCTGGCTTCACAAACTAACATTAATCATCATGATGCTGGTTATCAACTTGCTCAGTCAGCTCTGGGTTTTCCAATCCAGCCACAAACATGTTGATGTGAAAGAGGCAGGGTTGTCTATTATGAGCGGCATCATCAGAACCATGAATGGAACTACTTCAGATAATATGAGATGAAACTGTGGTACTATTTACCTATGGTAATGTTCCATTTATGGGACAGCAAAACTCATATTATCTGAGAGAAATGTAAATGGTAGGCTAGAATCTTACAACAAAATAAGGAAATGCAGAAACATTAGAAATAATTTCCAAATGTTAAAAGTAGGCCAAGGCTTAAAATACTGATTACTGGGGCAAAACATATCCTACCAAACACACTAATTTAATTTGTGGGGCGACACTATTTTTAAAGGATTTATATGTATTTAATAAAATGATTTGAAATGTTTTTGTTTTTTTAATCTGCTTTCATTTTTTTAACTTCTAAACTTTCCCTGTGCCAGAAAACACTCACAGCTTCAAAGAATTAAACAATGTATTAAAAGCCTACAAAATCTAAAAATAACAGTTCATTTTTTTTTAAACAAAATGTTGGGCCTGTAAAGCTGTGTCCCAGATTTTTGTCAGTTTCTACAAAAACATCATATAATCAGGTATAAAAGGGCTTAGCAACATCACAAGGACTCCTATCTCACTTCATGGTTTCCCAGAAGGTGGGAATGCTGCTGAAGTGGTAAACTTTATAATTTTTTTTAATTTTTTTTTTTTAAATTCATCAAATAATGTCCATAGCCCTCCTAAATCCAAACTAATAAGAATTATTCCCTCCTGCACCTTTCTAATGATAGAGAGGGTCTTGTGTGCCCTAACCCACTTTGGTATTACTGGGCAGCTCAATTCAGGACAATGATGTTTTCAGATAAATCTTCTCCTTGGATGAACATTGAACACTGCTTTGTCGCATTGCCTCTCCCTCAGTATTTATACTCAACAACAGTTAAAATCTAAAAAAGAATACAAAAAATCCTATAGTTAGAAGTATGATTAGGGTGATATCACGTTAGAAAATATTATTATCATTATTATTATTATATTATAATATCCCGTCTCTCTCAGACTTAAGTCCTACATAGGGTGAGCACTCCTTCCCACCAGATAGACTAGATTTAAATTTTATGAAGTGGGCTGAAAAAGGTTGAAAGAAAACAGGGGGTGTGATTGTATTAGATAAGGGGACCTTAAAGAAGAAGTAGAGCTAGGAATTAACGTATAAGAAATTGGACACGCCATCGACAGTATGAAGTCAGGAAAGAGGGCAGGACCAGATGGTCTTCCAATCGATCTGTATAAAAAAAATTCAAGAACAAATTGCTAACACCATTTTTGGAAATGGTTTTAGAGGCATTTAAGCAATATCACATGAGAGGGTGTGATGTTGTACTGTATATTGTCACGGCTGTGATTCGGTCATAGGAGACAATTTTAGCTGTGTTTTAGCTGTGACGATATACAGTACAACATCACGACTTTGAGTGTGATATTGCTTTTATACAACAGTTCAACAACAGCTTAAACAGCAATGCTGAGTAAGGAAATGTTAAAGGGACATTGTGTAACATTTTCAGTTGTTTATTGGCAAAAATTGATGTCTGCATTCATAAATATGTCATCACTGGTGTACTATTACCTTCACCAATAATCTGACTTATTCTCGTAAAAGGAGAATTTCGGATTTGTTTGTACATTGTGCGGGTAAGTCGCCTGTGGGGTTCCATTACGTTTCGCCATCTTGAGAATACACCCGCCAGCAAGGGACATACAGCACCGCCTTCGGCGTTTTCGTTGAGAGCCAGGCCAGCACTGCGAGACTGAGGAGCCGAAGGAGAGGAGCAAGAGGCGCTTCGCTACTACCCTGGCAAATTTGAAAGTCCCACTCTTTGAGCATAATGCAGGATCATGCATATGCAGCATCATGGGAGACGGAATCCTTGTCACCAAGAAAGCGCAAAAGGGAATAGAAAAGGCAGCGTGACCGGCGAATTAAAAAAAACGAAGGCCCACATCGGGGTAGCCTTTCCCAGGTTGAGAGAGCTGCTGAGGGAGAATGATAATGCAATCACAGGCCAGCGCAGCTGTTGGCTGTTAGCCGCTGTTAGCGGCCAGTCACCAACAGCCTCATCCCTCTCCTCGCATCACTGCGCCGCTGTAAGCCGCTGTTAGTCGTTAGCCGCTGTAATCGCTGGCCTGTGATTGCATTACCTTTCTCCTTCAGCAGCTCTCTCCACCTGGGAAAGGCAACCCTAATGCTGACCCTTGTTTTATTAATTCGCCAGTCAAGCTGCCTTTTTGATTCTCTTTTGCACTTTCTTGGCGACGAGCATTCTGTCTCCCGTGATGCTGCATAATACATGATCCTGCATTATGCTCAAAGAGTGGGACTTTGTTATGCGGCAGTAGTGTCGCTGGCCACTAACAGCTGTTTCAATTTACATCCGCCCCAACAGTCCTACGTTGTAAACACAGCCAGCATGGTGAGGAGGGGGTTTGTCAACTCGCGTCGCATGTGTCTGTGTAGGAGCCTGAATGAATACTCCATGTAGTATCGGATGACATGGTTTCATCAGTGTTATCATAGCTTTTTGGTACGCAGCGGCTACAGTTGTTGCAATACGTGTTTGAAACAGTAGGGCGCTAGAGTGCGCCAGCTGTTTGAATGCAATATATGATTTCAACATTAGATGGGAGAAATTCCTACACACTGTGGCTTTTACAAAAGATGATGAAATAAATTATTTAAGTATGTTATGTTACCCTGGAAATCCAGAGTTCTCGCTAGAGCACAATTTGAATTTGCTCAGCGAGTCACTCTGGCAATCAGTAATGATGCTCATTACCCATGCCCTTGTAGCCGAGCTGCACCAATCACATCGGTGTATCTGATATAGGCGGGCCAGAGGCGAGCTAAACAGATGACGACAGCACTGCAACGACGAAGTCCGGACTCAGTCAGTAAACATTGCAAGATGGCTACGGATGAACACCAGTTGTTTGAAACGGCTTTGGCCGCTACAATGAACGAGTTAGACATGGCTTTTTCTCTAAAAGAGGAACAGAAGATGGCGCTCGAATCTTTCCTTTACAAGAAGGACGTTTTTGCTGTTTTGCCGATCGGATACGGCAAGAGTCTAATCTACCGGTTAGCTCCGCTGGTAGCCCTCTGGATACGTCACCCTGTGTATTGTTCTGACTGGTTGTAGTGTTATCCAATTGCATGCAGTGATATTTTCAAATGCATGCTTGGTGCCGCCACTCGAGTTGGGCCATTTGCATTACTCATAGCCAGACCCTAAATCTTTCTAGATTTGGGTCTGGATTTCCAGGCTAATGTTATGTAGCTCCGCGAAAAAAACACGCCAGGAACTCACAAGCTACTTTGTATTTACATTCATCTACAACTGTGTAACATTGTCCTCTCCTGACGACCACTCATAATTTAATTCAAATGTAATTTTGGGGAAATTATCCATCTTCTTGGTGAAACGCTATAGCGTCAGTTTGCGTCAATGTAGCGAGTGTGACAGTTGGTAACGGTATTTATATTTATAATAGCTGTGAGCGGAGTGATTTTACTGTTACATGTCCCAGTGATGTTGTACTCTATATCAGCACTCATGGAATGCCTCCCGTCCAATCAAATTACTCAGTCGGAACTAACTGTTGTATAGTCCAGAATGGCAGTCTCCCATACTCTGTGCTTTAATTATATTACTACCAAAACCAGGTAAACCTTCTAACAAATGCGAAAACATGAGACACATAAGTCTGTTGAATTGTATTGGCACCGATCACGTTATTTTTACAAAATCGGAATTGGTAATAAAAGATCAGATGAATCAAAACAACAAAAATGGCCAGGTTTTTAATCTATGTTGTTCATTGTTGCGTTCGCTTCCCAATGTATAAATTGTGGCGATCCTGTATATTTTATAAATATATTTTTTTTATAAGACAGTGGTAATCAGCTGATGTCTTATTAATAATAATAATAATAATGATAGTTTATTTGTATAGCACCTTTCATGCACATAGTGCTGCCCAAGGTGCTTCACAGGGTAAAAGAAAAAAGAGAAAAAAAATACAATAATGGTACAGTAAAAGGCAATAGAGACAAGATAAAAGCATACAATAGAATAAAAATTACATAATTCATGCAATTTACAGTTGATGGTAAAAAGTCAAAACATGTATTAAAAAAAAAAAAGAAAAAAAAAGGAGGTTGCTTCCCTGATGTGAATGGGTAGTCTGTTCCAAGCCATTGGGGCATAGAAACAGAATGCTGCTTCACCATACTTTTTATAATTAATTTTAGGGACGTTGAGCAGGTCACCACCAAAAGACCTGAGAGTATGGGTTGGAGTGTATTCAGATAAGTAGTCAGAGAGGTAGGAAGGGGAGACGCCATGTAGCTTTTTTAAAACCAGCAAGAGAATTTTAAAATCAATCCTAAAAGCTACAGGCAGCCAGTGGAGAGATGCTAGGACTGGGGTAATGTGATCTCTTATCCTGGTTTTTGTTAGAACTCTGGCTGCCGCATTTTGTACAAGTTGTAGCTTGTCGATACTTTTCTTCGGGAGACCAGTAAAAAGTGCATTACAGTAATCAAGGCAAGAGAACACAAATGCATGCATCAATTTTTTAACGTCATCCAAGGATAGATAAGGCCTAACCCTAGCAATGTTTCTGAGGTGAAAATAGGCTGCCTTAGTAACACTGTTGATATGACTTTCAAAGTCCAGCTCAGAGTCGATAATGACACCTAGATTTTTCACCTTAGCCTTATTTTGCACGACCAGACTACCAAGTGTACTTGAAATCATTTGCCTCTGTGTGCTAGTGCAGACTATGAGAATTTCTGTCTTGTCTTTATTTAATTTAAGAAAAAATTTGCCCATCCACAGTCTAATGGTATACAGACACTCTGTTAAGGGATCGAGCGCCTTTGGACCATATGGCGCCACAGACAGGTAAAGCTGAGTGTCATCAGCATAAAAATGGAAATTGACTCCATAGTCACCAATTATTTTTCCAAGTGGCAGCATATACAAACTGAAAAGCAAAGGCCCAAGGATGGAGCCCTGCGGAACACCAGAGAAGATCAGGCGTTTTGTTGAGGCATAATCAGAAAGTTTGATCTGATAACTTCTGCTGGTAAGATAAGAGCGAAACCAAGATAGGGCAGTTCCAGAGAGACCAATCCAGCTTTCAAGCCGGTAAAGAAGAATGTTGTGATCGACCGTGTCGAAAGCAGCAGTCATATTGAGAAGCATAAGAATAAAGGTATTTTTATTGTCACAGCTTACCCTGAGATCATTGACCACTTTAACAAGTGCAGTCTCAGTGCTATGTCCTTGTTTAAAACCAGATTGGAATTTGTCATGGATCTTATTCTCATTTAAGAAGGCATCCAGCTGTTTACATATATACATACATTTTCAAGAATCTTACCCAAAAAAGGTAGATTAGAGATTGGCCTGTAATTACTGAGGATTGAAGGATCAAGGTCGTTCTTCTTTAGTGATGGCTTGACTATAGCCATTTTTAGAGAGTCAGGAAAAATGCCAGATTCCAGGGAACTGTTTACAATAATTAATATATCTTCAAGCAGAAAGTCTAAGACCTCCTTGAAAAAAGCAGTAGGGATAGCATCCAAGGAGCAGGTAGTTGACGTCATCTGTAAAACAGTTTTACGGAGTTCTTTTTTACTAATTTTGTGGAAAGAGGTTTGAATACTTGGAGGAGGATTAACAGAGGAATGACTGCTACGATTAACAGCACTATTCAAGAAATCAGCCCGAATACTTAGTAGTTTACTGTCAAAGAAAGTTGCAAACTCTTCGCACTTCAAATCTGATGCCAAACATAGCTGCTCAGTAGACTGGGAATGATTTATAAAGCGGTCAGTTGTGGAGAACAAAACTTTGGGGTTATGCCTGTTTCCTTTATAATGCCAGAGAAATATGCCTGTATTGCATGACGTAATGATTTGTTATAGACAAGTGTAGAATTTTTTAGGATGTCACCATGAATAGTAAGCTTGCTTTTTCTCCACATTTGCTCAGCCCTACGACACTCTCTCTTGAGAAGTTGTATTTGCTCATTCTTCCAGGGTACTGATAGTCTCTGTGACTTCCTCTTGATTTTTAGAGGAGCTACTATATCAAGGGCTGACTGTAGTTTGAGGTTGATATGAAGTCGTTAACTTTGTCGTGGACGGAGGAGTCATCTGTTAGATGAGGTAAACTATGCAGAAAAAGGGGGAAATCGGTGGCAGCAGATGGAGTAAAAATACGTCTCTTTGTAATGCTCTCTGTATGACTACTTATTAAACCTGGTGTGGACATGGTAAGTAGTAAGCAGAAGTGATCAGACAACCTAGTATCCACAACCTTGTTGACCTTAATATCCAAGCCTTTGGAGATCACTAAATCCAAGATGTGGCCATTAGTGTGGGCTGGCTCCCAGGCATGTTGCATGAAATCAACGGAAGATAAAAGATTCAGGAATTCTCTAGCTTTAGTGTCTGAGGTGTTATCAATATGCAGGTTGAAGTCACCAGATATTAGAATTCTATCGTAATTTGTAAGGCAAAGTGACATTAATTCTGATATTTCACGTGAAAAAGAGGCTGCATAAATAGTGATCAGTAACAGTGGGAGATGACTTTCTAGTAGGATGACCTGATATTCAAAGGTTGAGAAACTGCCAAGGTGTCTGCGACTGCATTTAAAGTCATTTGAAAAAATAACTTCCAGTCCACCACCTCTCTTTCCCTCGTGAGAGTAGTGGATAAAGCTATAATTTGGAGGTGAGGCTTCAGCCAGGAGTGCAGCACCATCGGAGTTGTCAGGAGTTTCAGTCAGGAACATAAAATCTAGTTTTTCATCACAAATGAGATCGCTGATAGAAAAGGTCTTATTTGTAAGGGCCCTGATATTTAGCAGAGCTAAATTTAGGTTCTTATTGTGACTAGGACCTGCCATATCGTGACATTTAAGAGGGATTTTGACCAAGAAAGACTGTCTCCTCAAAGCTTTCTTTGCTTTAGTGACATCTCTGTTGGAGATAACAGTTTTAATTTTATACACTTTAACTTGTATTGGAGATGGACAGCAGAGGGCACTATCAATAGTCCCAACAACAGCCCCGATGTTATTTATATTTTTCGTGGGGAGGTCAGTCGTTGAGGGGGTTGTTGACAGGTGTGGCCAGCAGAGGGAGCTCTCATGTGGAACTGTGGTCTGTGGTGTCACTACGGGGATGGAGAAGGAGGTCTGAGGGGAGGAGTGAGTAGTAAGTCGCATGGGTGGGATTGAACAGTGTGCTGCAGGTTAGCCGCTAGGAGGTGGCTTCCTAGCTTGTTGGGATGGATACCGTCGGGTTTGAAAAATGAGAAGTGGTTCCATAACAGGTTGAAATTGTCAATGAAGGTTACTCCATGTGCCCCACAGGCAGACTGAAGCCAGGTGTGGAGGCAGAAGATTCTACTAAACGACTCGGATCCACGGCCAACCGTCGGGATTGGGCCGCTGATGAAAACAGACTTTCCACAGCTAGTTAGGAAGTTTAAAAGTTGGTTGAAGTGGGTCTTGGTGATCTCGTACTAGGGCTGTCACTTTTTCAAAAACTCAAGTTTGAACGAATTTGAAATGACCCGTAATTCGTTCGGATAAATTTGAATTACAACAACAACAGATACGCAGCACTTCTATTTTTGCCGGACGCCGGAGCACAACGCAGCAATTCAGCACAGAGCAGATCGTACGGGGCAGGAAGTCGTGCAGAGAAATACAATTAAACATCCGGTTAATTTTCAAAATAAGATACACAGTGTTCACGGCGGATCATATCTCCCTGCACTACACCTTGAAAACTACATAATGGGCAGAGGCAGGCCTGAAGTCAACAGGTCAGAGGTTTTCAGACGTCATTTCACCCCGTTGACACCGTGGACGAGGAGATGTCCATCATGGCAGTGCATGTTCTCCATGTGGCTTTCCTGTTGCAGGTACTGACCTGGGTCCAGTTATCATGGTGGGATGGAGTGGAGCTGACCGGGACCTTAGGTTTAGCTCCAAGCCGTAGCCAGGAGGCCTCAGAAACAGTGAGGGGAGGGGGAGCAGCAGTTGCAGGACAGTGAGCGGTGACAGGTTCTGAAGGAATGGTGGGTGGGGTCGGGGTGGCATTGTGGGGGACAGTAGTGTCAGGCTGCGGGGCACTGTTTGTATCGGTTTGGGCTGGTCCAAAAATGATGGTGTCCACGAGCCTCTCGGCTTCCTGGATCTTGTAGAGAGCTGAAATCCTTCCTTCCAACTCCTGGATCTTCCCGACCAGGCGGGCGCAGCTGTCACAGCCGGATGGAGAGGTGAGCGGAGGCATGGCACGGCACGGGTCCACTGAAACAGAGGGAGAACAGCAGACAGCCAGAGAACGTTGGACAGACCAGGGCAGTGGGTTCGAATGTTAATCTGTGACAGGAGAGGGATGTGTTGTGTAGGACATTTAAACGCCAGGACTCCAACCTGGAGCCCGCAGCGGTGAGATAGCAGATCGACAGCGCGGAACGGGAGGGAGACTTACCACTGAGGGTCCCAGAACAGGGCCAGCTGATGGTGGAAGCCTCAGGTAAGTTTCCGCCTGCAGGTGTAGCAGGCTAGCTTAGCTGCTGGATTGTGGAGAATTGGGGTGGCTTCGGCCCTGTGTGGCCCTCCTGACGAACACTCCGCCCATCAGAAAATGCAGCACTTTGGTCTTTAGCTCTTTACACATCTCTGCTCCAGGTCGAAGAGCTGCGGCTGAGCTGTAAGTGCCTCTGGGTTTCAGTAACTCAACAGCGATGTGACGAACACACTTCATAAAATCAAAGCTACATCTTTGATTTCTAATGCTCACCTCCAGACACACCCACCGGTGCTATCGGCCAGTGGGATGGCTCGATCAGCTGACCCCAGGTAGACCGGCCCCTACATAATGCTGCTCCTGGCAGTATGGTGAGAGACGCCGTCGAGTGAGAAATGAGCCAGAAGTCCTCTGCGTTTTCGGCCCACCACAGCATTTTACACCACTCAAAGTCCGTGAAATAGGAGCGCTTCCCTGTGGAATATCATCCATCCGGCCATCGGTCTCACCTCAGATTCCCAGCCATGGATATCAAGGGATCCTACGGAGCCTCCACACCTGAAACAACGCCAGAGTGTTGCGGCATTCACCCACAGTCCCGTGAGTTGGCAAAAGCTGGGGGTTACTTTTCATTTCATTATTTCTTATTTGGAACCTTTGGGCCGGGTTGATATATTGTTTAGAAACTGAACTGAGTCAGAGCGAACACTGGATTTTCTTTACTTCCTTGTTTACAAGAAAACCTGGGGTGGAGTTTTCTTTTGTTTAGAGAACTGTGTGGATTGAACTGAACTGAACTGTGACATGTTATTTGGAAATCCTGGAATGGAGTTTTTTGTTTGAACTGGATTGAACTGACTGAACGGAACGGAACATTTCTTTTCTTTGGTGAAAAAAAATATATGCTGTCTTGAAACTGATTACAGTTGTATTTGTATTTTTGAAAACTGAGTATAATTCTTTTGTTCTACAGAGACCAGGTAAGACAATTTAATTTTGGTGTTAAGGGACCTGTTTTATGGGTCTGATGGTTTCTTTGTGAGGTTTGACTGAGTAAAGGAGAAATATTTGTTTCATGTGTCAAACCGCTACAAAAGATAGAGGCCTATTTTGTTTGTTGAAGACAAGAAAAGAAGATATTGAATTTGTTTACATTTTGTGCTGCTGAACCATCAATAAGCTTTTTGGATACTATTTAAATAAAAAACAAACCTATGGGACAACTTGGGGATACATTCTTTTTTTTTCTTATCGGATCGGACTCGGTTTCAAAATAAAGGACTCGGTATCGGAACAGATACAAAAAAAAATGTGATCGGGACATCCCTAATTCTGATCTTAAGATAATTTGTAAAGTTTTTGCAAAACGCTTACAAGCACTGATATAGATCAAAACAGATTTATAATGGGGAGACAGGGTTTTCACAATATGAGACAGGTACTGAATGGTATTTATGCGAATAAAGAAATGCCTGACACAGCATTTCTATTATTATATGCTAAAAAGGCCTTTGAAAGGGTCAAATGGCCTTATCTAGAAAGATTTGGATGTTAAAATAATTTCATAAACTGGGGCCAGGATATATATAAAAATTCGACAGTTGAAATTATAACAAATAAAAATGTTTCAAAATCAATAAAAATCAGTAAAGGCTGCTGACAGGGTTGCTCCCTTTCACCCTTACGCCAGGGCCACACCGCCCGCGGAAGCGCCGCGAATGGCCTCGAAGCGCCAAGAAGTGAAGGCAGTTTCCTTTCGGCACCCATGTTAACCGACTGTGTCATCCACACTGGCCGCGCCGCGCCGGGAGGCTCCGCGGCAGGCTCTGCGGCAGGCTCTGCGGCAGGCTCACGATTTGCAGCGATCAGTTCGGCGTCTGGTCTATTTTCTGTGCGAGCCGCGAGTGAATGTGTCAAGCCAGGCAGGAAGTCAAACAAAGTAACAACAGAATCCGGTCAATTTTCAGAATAAAATGAATTTCAAAATAAAATACCACGTTTACAAACTGGTATTTCAACTGTATATACAGACCAAAGTACACAACGCTGGTAACATACACTCCTTGTCTGTGTGTGAGTGTGTGTGTGTGTGTGTCTGTGTAGCCTCTGTGTGTGTATGCAGCCTCTGTATGTGTATGTAACCTACCAGCCTACTGTGGACATTCATTCACAGATAACACTCATTACTAAGAAGTGCACATCATTCTTAAATGTGCTTTATAAATAAAGTTTGACTTGATAATGCGAATTCGCCACAATCGGTGTCATTCAAGAAGTTGTAAAGAAAGCAAGGGAAAAACATTTAATAAAGCCCTGGAGGGTGGGAGCATAGATATATATAATCATGTAAATGATATCTATGGATGGGAGTGGATGAACCCGGTTAAAGAGTGCTAGTCCAGACGGGACGCTCTAAAACTAAAGTGAGCACACCCACAAGGAGGCAGGGATCATTTCACTGGTCAACAGTAAACCTGGTGTTCTATCGGTTGGTGGATTTTGACAGGGTTGTTACACAAAAAAATCCAAGAGCAGGGCAGAAAGCTGAGAGCAGAAATTCAGCAAGCGCACAGAAACAGTTTGAGCACGAGGAGAAAAGCCGAAGCTCGAGCAGGAAATCTGTGCAAGCAACATGCTTTCTGAGTGTGAGCAACATGGTATCTGAGTGCGAGCACACAGTTTGAGCAGAAACAGAGTAGATCTAAGCGCAAGCAGAGGCTATTTGAGTGTGAGGGCAGGGGTCTGAGGGACAATATTACAAAACCTGAACGTGAAATCACTAAATAAGAGACTCATGGCTGACGTGCTGACGTATTGCGGTAAGCAAGTTGTGTCATTTCCGGTGTTTCTGTGGCAGCGTCTCTGTACTCTGGTGAATCCTACTAGCCTGCTTTCTGCTTTCTCACTTCAGTTGCTTAAAACGTCTACTCCAAGTCTTAACCCACACTCGTTCTGTTGAAGCACTCATAGCTCTCCTCCTTTCTACGACTTTCTCGCTAATCTCTTAGCTGTTGTTTGCACGTTACTAGCCTTGGTAGCTACATTAGCTTTACAGCTAGCGATGGCTTCTCCCTCTGCTCTCTCTTGCCCGGTGTGCCACATGTTCAGTTATGCCTCTGCCTCCTTTAGTGACAGTGGTAATTGTAACAAGTGTAGCTTATTTGCTGCGTTGGAGGCGAGGCTTAGTGAATTAGAAGCGCGGCTCCGCACCATGGAAAACCACTCTGCAGCTGCGGTAGTTAGCCAGTCCCCTGTAGCCGGTGCGGAGCCACATAGCGTAGCCTTAGCTCCTGCTAGCGGTCCTCCGGTAACTCCTGTTCAGCCGGGACGTTGGATAAGTGTGCGCCAGAAGCGTAGCTCCAAGCCGAAGCCCACGGCTCACCACCAGCCTGTTCACGTCTCCAACCGCTTTTCCCCACTCAGCGACACACCCGCTGACGATAAAACTCTGGTTATTGGCAGCTCTATTTTGCGGAACGTGAAGTTAGCAACACCAGCGGCCATAGTCAAATGTATCCCTGGGGCCAGAGCGGGCGACATCGAATCAAATTTAAAACTGCTGGCTAAAGATAAACGTAGATTCAGTAAGATTGTTATTCACGTCGGCGGCAATGACACCCGGTTACGCCAATCGGAGGTCACTAAAATTAATGTTGCCTCGGTGTGTGAATATGCAAAAACGATGTCGGACTCCGTAGTTTTCTCTGGACCCCTCCCTAATCTGACCTCTGATGACATGTTTAGCCGCATGTCATCATTTAATCGCTGGCTGTCCAGGTGGTGTCCAGCAAACGATGTGGGTTTCGTTAATAGTTGGCAAACTTTCTGGGGAAAACCTGGTCTCATTAGGAGAGACGGCATTCATCCCACTTTGGATGGAGCTGCTCTCATTTCTAGGAACCTGGAAAATTTTATTAGCAGATTAAATCCCTGACAACCCAGAGTTGAGACCAGGACAGAGAGCTGCAGTCCTATACGCCTCTCTGAGCTTCTAGTTCACTTACCCAGCCATAGCTTTCATAGTTTTATACCAACGGTGTCTGTCCCTCGACCACCTAAATTATTTAAATCTAAAATTAAACAAAGAGGAGTTGTGCAAAACAACCTCATAGAAATTAAAACCTCTGCTGTGACAGAAAGACAAAACAGGAGAATTAAATGCGGACTGTTAAATATCAGGTCTCTTTCATCTAAAGCAGTGTTAGTAAACGAATTAATATCAGATAATCATATTGATTTACTCAGTCTCACTGAAACCTGGCTGTGTCCTGATGAATATGTCAGTCTAAATGAATCCACTCCTCCCAGTCATAATAATACCCACATTCCTCGAGGCAGCGGCCGAGGAGGGGGAGTTGCAGCCATTTTTAACTCTAGTCTGTTAATCAGCGCCAAACCTAAACTAGATTATAATTCTTTTGAAAGCCTTGTTCTTAGTCTTTTACATCCGACCTGGAAAACCTCGCAGCCACTTTTATTTATTATTGTGTACCGTGCTCCTGGCCCGTATTCTGAATTTATATCTGAATTCTCAGAGTTTTTATCCAGTTTAGTTCTAAAATCAGATAAAGTTATTATTGTAGGCGACTTTAACATTCATGTCGACGTTGATAATGACTCCCTGGCTACCGCGTTTATCTCATTATTAGACTCCATTGGCTTCAGTCAGGGTGTACGTGAACCCACTCACTGTTTTAACCATACCCTCGATCTAGTTCTGACGTATGGAATTGAAATTGATAACCTAACAGTCTTTCCACAGAATCCCTCGCTATCGGATCATTATTTGATTACTTTTGATTTCTTTTTACTCGACTACACGCCACTTAGCAACAGTTACTATACCAGATGTTTATCAGATAGTGCTGTCACAAAATTTAAGAAAATGATTACTCCGTCGTTAAATTCAATCCCAAGTCCTTTAGTAACAGAGGTTTCCCGTACCGATTTTAACCTCTCCCGAATTGATCAATTTGTTGATAGCGCCGTAAGCTCGCTGCGAACAACACTTGACTCTGTAGCTCCTCTTAAAAAGAAGTTAACAAAACAAAGAAAGTTCGCTCCTTGGTATAACTCTGAAACCCGTAAATTAAAGCAAATATCGCGAAAGTTTGAAAGGAATTGGCGATTAACCAAACTGGAAGAATCTCATGTAATCTGGGCAGACAGTCTCAAAACTTATAAGAGGGGCCTCCGCAATGCCAGAGCAAACTATTACTCAGCTTTAATAGAAGAAAACAAAAATAACCCCAGGTTTCTTTTCAGCACTGTAGCCAGGCTGACTGAGAGTCAAAGCTCTATTGAGCCTTGTATTCCTTTAACCCTTAGCAGTAATGATTTTATGAGCTTCTTTAATGACAAAATTCTAGCTATTAGAGGCAAAATTCATGACGACCTGTCCTCAGATAGTACCTATCTAACCTCAAACACAGCTGTAACACCTAATATTTATTTAGATTCCTTCTCCCCAATTTCTCTTCAAGAATTGACCGCAGTGATTTCATCATTTAAATCATCAACGTGTCTCTTAGACCCCATCCCAACTAGGCTACTCAAGGAGGTCTTACCTTTAGTTAACACCCATATATTAGACATGATCAATATATCCTTATTAACAGGCTATGTACCACAGTCTTTTAAGGTAGCTGTAATTAAACCTCTACTAAAAAAGCCCACCCTGGATCCAGAGGCGTTAGCCAACTATAGACCAATTTCTAATCTTACCTTTATGTCAAAGATCCTTGAGAAAGTAGTCGCAGACCAGCTGTGTGATTTTCTCCAGGATAATAATTTATTTGAGGAATTACAGTCAGGATTTAGAGCGCATCATAGCACTGAGACAGCTCTAGTGAAAATTACAAATGACCTTCTGATTGCTTCAGACAAAGGACTCGTCTCTGTACTTGTTTTATTAGATCTTAGTGCAGCGTTTGACACTGTTGACCATGAAATTCTGTTACAGAGACTGGAACACCTAATTGGCCTAAAAGGTTCTGCACTAAGCTGGTTTAAATCTTATTTATCTGATCGTTTTCAATTTGTTGACGTTCATAATGAATCATCCGTACGTACTAAAGTTTGTTTTGGAGTTCCGCAAGGTTCTGTGCTTGGACCAATCCTATTTATTCTATATATGCTTCCTTTAGGTAACATCATTAGAAATCACTCTATAAATTTCCATTGTTATGCGGATGATACACAGTTGTATTTATCGATGAAGCCAGAAGAAAGGGATCAATTAACTAAACTTCATAATTGTCTTAAAGACATAAAAACCTGGATGAGCACCAATTTCCTGATGTTAAATTCAAACAAAACTGAAGTTATTGTTCTTGGCCCCAAACAACTCAGAGACTCTTTATCTGATGACATAGTTTCTCTCGATGGCATTGCTCTGGCCTCTACCACTACCGTAAGAAACCTCGGAGTAACATTTGATCAAGATCTGTCTTTCAATTCTCATTTAAAACAAACCTCACGGATTGCATTTTTTCATCTGCGTAATATTGCAAAAATTAGGCCTATCTTGACCCAAAAAGATGCAGAAAAATTGATCCACGCTTTTGTTACCTCGAGGCTGAATTACTGTAACTCTCTACTATCAGGTAGCTCTAGTAAATCATTAAAAACTCTTCAGCTAATTCAGAATGCAGCAGCACGTGTACTAACAGGAACTAAGAAACGAGATCATATTTCTCCTGTTTTAGCTTCTCTGCACTGGCTCCCTGTAAAATCCAGAATTGAATTTAAAATCCTACTGTTAACTTATAAAGCTCTAAATGGTCAGGCTCCATCATATCTTAGAGAGCTCATAGTGCCTTATTATCCCACCAGAACTCTGCGCTCTGAGAACGCAGGATTACTCGTGGTCCCTAAAGTCTCCAAAAGTAGATCAGGAGCCAGAGCCTTCAGCTATCAGGCTCCTCTCCTGTGGAATCATCTTCCTGTTACGGTCCGGGAGGCAGACACCGTCTCCACATTTAAGGCTAGACTTAAGACTTTCCTCTTTGATAAAGCTTATAGTTAGGGCTGGCTCGGGCTTGCCTTGTACCAGCCCCTAGTTAGGCTGACTTAGGCCTAGTCAACCGGAGGACCACCTTTAATGCACCGGGCACCTTCTCTCTCTCTCTCTCTCTCTCTCTCGCTCTCTCTCTCTCTCTCTCTCTCTCTCTCTCGTATCCTATTACTGTATCTATTTTACTCGGCCATTCTGGATGTCACTAACTCGGTTTCTTCTCCGGAGCCTTTGTGCTCCACTGTCTCTCAGGTTAACTCGTATTGCAGCGGTGCCTGGATAGTGTGACGTGTGTGGTTGTGCTGCTGCCGTGGTCCTGCCAGATGCCTCCTGCTGCTGCTGCTGCCATCATTAATCATTAGTCATACTTCTACTGCTATTATAGACATATGATATTATCATACATGTATACTGCCTGATACTAATATATACTTTCAACATATTGTACCACAGTAGCCAGAACTATAACGACAGTATTAGGAAATTAGGGGTGACGCACTTTGGACAGCCCCCTAATTTGCATTTACATTTCTTCATGCCTTTCTGCATGCATTAAGAAATATAAATGTGAAAAGAATTCAAAAAGGAATGTAAATGTATAAATTGTATTAAATGTTTTAAGGAATGTAAACGTACAAAGAATTTGTGAAGGAGTGTAAATGTCTGAAGAAGTGTAAATGTTAAAATGTATGTGGGAATGTAAATGTACAAAGGATGTGTGAGGGAATGTAAATGTAAAAAGAAAAGATGCATTTTATAAGTTAAATAATGCCTACATTTATCTTTTATGCATTTTTGGTGCAATTTAATGGCATATGAATTTATTTATTGACTCGTTTATTTATTTATGTATTTATTTTTAATTTTGGCAGTTCCTGTCCTCCATAATATGTAACGCTGGTGGAATTAAATCAATATAACAAAAACATACCAGACATATGCACAAAATGCATGGAAGTCAGAGGGACATTGTGTTATTGTATTTGGCAAAGATTAAAATATTCTTGGAAGACGTAAGAGTTATAATCAAGAAGATCATTTCAAAACAAATTTTACTGGATCCTAAACTTTTTTGTTGGGCTTATATCCAAAGAAAAATAATTATAGTAAAAATGAACAAGCATTTATAAACCTGAGCTTGCTGTATGCCAAAAATGTATTGCACAGTTATGGAAAAATATTCACAGACCAAGCACTGTTCAATGGATGAGACAGATGCTATCACCTACATATTGAAGTCTAAGCAGCACATATTTGATGATATATGGAGACCCTTCATCAATTATGTTAAGTACTTAGATTTAACAGATGATCAAGCTGATTAATTTGTGTGGACAATGAAGTTTCCAATCTTTTTTAATTCTTATTTCTCTTCTAAGTACATGTTTTGTATCTGCCACAATTAAAATACACCATCTAGTATAGATTACCTTTTGTTAAAAGATGAGGTGCAAGTTGTTCTTGAGTATTTGTTTGTTTTTTGTTTTTTTATGGCTGTAACATTTAATTGATTGGCTGTTATCTGTTGAATTGATGACTATTGTTTTGTTGACCAACTGGACAGTTTGAGTACTTTTTGAAAAGGTCGAGTCTGTAGTCCTAATTTCTGGAATCTGAATATTTTCTCGTTGCTCAGTCCTCTGTGATAGTGGGCAAGATTAATTTAATATTTTTCTTTCTTCTCAGTAATCATCAGGAAGCATTATCAACAGGACTGATGGACAAAGAGCGTAATCTTGGGTTGCAGCCCTACTCTGTGTTTAGTTTAGTTTTTTTTTTTTATTGTTTTGTTCTGTTTTAATGCAGCAAATTCACGGCATACATTGAATGTAAATGGCTGTATTTCATGCTGCTAAAACCTCAATAAAAATATTGTGGAAGAAACATTACCAATTGATTTATCTTTTAATAAATGACAAAAGGCACATCTGCCTCATTGTTGCCGTGGTATCATGCTACTACTCAGAACCGTGATACTTTCATCAATACTCATCTGTGTGAAGTAGTCAACATCCATCTTCAGAGTTAATTAATAATGAGCAGAACCTAATGGCTGGGCTCCACCGGCTGCAAACGTAAGCATCACGTCAGCGTAGCGTAGCGGCGTATTCATCTGGGCTCCACTGACTGCGTGCGGAAGCGACACATTGAGAAGCCAGTGGGGTTGTTTATCGTTTGCTGAGCCGAGAGGCTGCATGTCAGCTGCATGAAATGTTAAAGCATTTCCCACCTAAGTTATTACATATAATTGAGTTATCTACAAGTTCACTGTACTGTTCGTCTTCTACTCTCTTTCAAATGTCTGCCACGGACATTTACACAATGTCACGGATAAACATGGGTAAATGCATGAAAAAAAAATCATTCATCACATATCACCTCTGATAATGGTTTATTTATTATCAGAGGCCCACCGCCCACCGTGAGACCCCTCCCCCCACAGGGCTCCCCACTCCCCATAGTACGATACCAGTGAAAGTATCACGGTTCTGAGTAGCAGCACGATACCACGGCAACAATGAGGCAGATGTGCCTTTTGTCATTTATAAAAGTGATTAACATAGTATAATAATGATAAACAATAAATAATAAGGGGGCCCCGGTGAGAACGGTGAGGAAACGCTACCTAACTTCCGAAGTGGTTGCAAATTTTATCAAGATTTTACAGAGCACTCCTGCTGAAATTTTACCTGTACCTTGTAATTTTAACAGTAAATTGAAATCAACATTGGACTCTGTGACTCCACTTTTAACTAAAACCATAAAAAGTAAACCTAAATCCCCATGGAGAACGGATGAAATCAAAAAATGCAGGAGTGCGGAGAGAAGGTGGAGAAAAAGTAAACTCACAGTCCATTATGAAATATTACGTGAACAACTCAAATCCTACAATAAAACCGTCAAACAGGCAAGAATATCCCATTTCTCAAAACTCATCACAGATAATAAAAACAACCCTAAAATTCTTTTCTCCACCTTCGATCTTTTAACAAATCCCAATTTTAAAAAACCTTCAGAGGCACCAACAGACGCTCTCTGCGAGGACTTTGCAAACCACTTCGGAAGTAAAATCAATGACATTAGGTCCAGTCTTTTAACACATCAAAATGTAACTTTTAGCACATCTGGACCGTTGCTTTTATCTGAGGAAACACTGGAGAGTTTTGCCCTGGTTAATGCAAGGACACTTGGTCGAGTTTTCTCCCAAGTAAAGCCCACAACCTGCCTTTTAGATCCAATTCCCACATTGCTTTTAAAGACGTTTTATGGTTTCTTCGAGGAACAGATTTTAAATATAGTAAATTGCTCCCTTCAGACGGGCGTTTTCCCCACCTCCTTTAAAACGGCGGTGGTGAGGCCCCCTCTGAAGAAGAGCAGACGGTAGTTTTTAATAACTACCGTCCTGTATCCAACTTACCATTTTTAAGTAGGATTTTAGAAAAACTGGTTTTTAACCAATTAATTGATTTTTTAAATACAAACAATATTTTAGAGAAATATCAATCTGGTTTTAGAAGGAACCACAGTACCGAGACAGCCCTTTTAAAGATTTTAAACGACTTCAGGTGTAACGCAGACTCACAAAAACTCACAGTCTTGGTACTACTGGATTTAAGTGCTGCCTTTGATACAGTAGATCACCACATTTTATTGAATAGACTCAGAAACCTGGTGGGCCTCTCTGTTACTGTTTTTAACTGGTTCCACTCTTATCTCACAGATCGATGTTTCTTTGTAAGTATGGATACATGTTCCTCCAGAACACATAAAATTAGGTGTGGGGTGCCCCAAGGCTCAATTTTAGGTCCAGTTCTTTTTAATCTTTACATGCTTCCCTTAGGGGACGTCATCAGGAGACATGGCATCAGCTTCCATAGCTATGCTGACGATACACAGTTGTACATCGCCGTGTCTCCTGATGACTCAGGGCCAATTGATACCCTTTTTAACTGTATTTTAGATATCAAGTCATGGATGGCAGTGAATTTCCTACAGCTCAACCAGGACAAAACAGAGGTTTTAGTTATAGGTCCTGAGGGCCAGAGAGAGAAACTTTTACCAAAACTATAAGATTCTAAACCCGCACAATATGTAAAGAACCTGGGCGTTATTTTTGACTCTGAGCTAACTTTTATTCCACACATAAAAAATATTACAAAGATAGGTTTTTACCATCTTAAGAATATAGCCAGAGTCCGCCCGTTTCTCTCTCAGGCCAGCACGGAGGTGCTGATGCATGCTTTTATCTCCTGTAGATTAGATTATTGTAATGCCCTGCTCTCTGGTCTTCCCAAAAAGAGTATTAATAATCTACAAATTTTACAAAACTCAGCTGCACGCGTGCTGACGAGGACCAGAGGGCGGGAGCACATTACACCAGATTTAAAATCGCTGCATTGGCTCCCCGTCCGCTTCAGGATCGATTTTAAGATTCTTTTATTAGTTTTTAAATGTCTTAACGGTCTTGGACCATCTTATCTATCTGACCTGCTTTTATCATATCAACCCTCGCGGACCCTGAGGTCCTCTGACACCGGCCTTTTAACCACACCACAAGTTAAAACAAGAACCCACGGTGAGGCTGCATTTAGCCATTATGGACCTTATCTGTGGAACAGCCTCCCAGAGAACCTCAGGGCCGCAGAGACTGTTGATATTTTTAAAAGGAAGCTCAAAACTCACCTTTTTAATCTGGCTTTTAACTGATTTCTTTTACTCTCTTATCTCCCTTATTTTACTACTTTTTATCCCTTTAATCTTTTTTTTTAATTAATTTTTTTATTGTATTTATTTTTATTTTTATTTATTTTATTTTATGTCTTGTGCATTTTATTACTTTTAAATTTTTTAAACCCTAACACTTTTTTATACATTTTATCATTATTGCCTGTTTTTATTCCACTGTCTTAATCTTTTAGTTTTTAGCTCCAGTGTTTCCTCATGGGGACCCTCCACACCGGGAGTTGTGTCTGGTCTGCCCACAGGGGCGTCGCCCTGGGGATCCCTCAGACCCGGGGGACTGGAGCGGCTCTGCAGTTGGTGTGGTGTCTGCCCTGGTCTGTCCGGGTTGAGGGGGGATCTCTGTGGTGGTGCTCCCTGTGGCTGCAGACTGTGGTGCCTCTCGGTGTGGATGGCCCCGATGGGTGGCTTCTCCTCACCTGGATTCTCAGTGCCAAGCCATGTTACCAGTCTCCCCCTCGGGAATAGAGGAAATGTACAGTCCGTGTCCAGACCTATTCGTGTTTTGTCAGGCTACACCGACACACCCTTCCTATCCAAGGGGCGGCACTAACTGAGGCATATTAAATGCTGCCGCAATTGGATAGCACGATAGCCAATCAGAGCAAAAAACATGGTGACGTATTCATTGCAGTAAGCCCCATTGGTTTGCAGACCAGTGGGGCTTACTGATATATTATGCTTTTGTTGTATACCGTCGGCAAAACGGCAAAAACGTCCTTCCTGGAAACCAAGGCTTCTAGGGCAATCTTCTGTTCTTCTCTCACGGGAAAAGATAAGTGTAGTTGGCTTAGCGTTTCTTCCAAAGCTTAATTGAATGGATGCGGTCCTTTGGCAGCTGCCATCTTGGCTGTTTACTTTAGGGCTTTTGTCGCTATGCTCTCATCCTGTCAGTTTCTGTAAGCTGAAACCATTTCCCTCAGTGGAAACGAAGCTTGTATTTACTTGTATTTCACAGATAAAAAACAATAAATTATGAAGACAGTAAAGCCTCCACTAAAATAGCATTTTAAGTCTTGTGTGTGATTTATCCTGGCTTCATATGAGCAGAGGAAATCTCCGCTCGTCACTAGGCTAATGTATACCATGTAAAATGCCTGGCACTAATAATATTAGCATGTTGTATTTGCTTGGAAAACATGTTTAGTATAAGACAGTTGTTTTGTCGGTGAATGTTGTGAGTTGTAATGGAGCCAAACTATGTGCCGTTACCTTTGTTAGATGCTGCTGTTGTCCCTGGTTTTATATGAGAAGAGGAAAAGATAGCTAGACGCTAGGCTAATTTATACAATGTAAAACGCCATAGACTATATTTAATGCGTGTTTTGAATCAACTATATAAATAAAGTTTGATTTGAACTAAACTTTACAGCACTTAACACAGTCATCCACCGCCGACTAGTATTTTGAAGGTGTAACTGCAGAATGACAGACACACCACCACAGAAGTAAAAATAACATGCAGATTCCCCCCCCCCCCCCCCCCCCCACCCACAACTAATCGATTAGTTGAAGATTATGTGTGACTTTAGTCGACCGGGATTTTCTTTGGTTGACTACAGCCCTAGTTTACTTTTCGACTCCTACGATGGCGATTCACCGGGCTCTGCTTGTCGGGGCCAGATCCCCATGCAGAGCAAATTCGAATTTGTTAGCGGTGAGGCATCTGGATTTCCAGGTTATGCAGCTCCTTCACTAACCTCCAAACTAAATCCAAACTTTTTCTGAGCTGACTTTGCTGATCGCCTCCTTTGCCATAATTGTATTTGTATTTTATTGTGAAGGGATCATGATCATTCTCATGTCAATCAGGAACATGATTTAAATGACTACAGACTAGCTATAGTAATACAAATTATGTAGTTTAACCATGTTAATTTGGATAATCTAAGCAACGTCTGAAGACAACTGCTGTTGGCTCTTAGCACTAATAAATATACACTGTTCAATTTTCATTCATTGAGTACTTTACTTGTGGGGACAATAGGACAATAGGGCAAAATCAGATTCGAATTTTTAATGTTTTTTATGTTAAAAATTCGAATAATATTCAAATTTTTCCTTAATAGGCTATAGAGTAGGCCTATATTTTTGTGTGTTATAATTACGTTATTTTAATATTTTGCATCACATGCAAAAGTGAGCGTCTCCAGCTTCTCAGCGCAGCTGCGCAGCCAGAGACGTGTTGCTCCTCCTCACTTCAAGTCGCTGTCATTAACTTTTAACCTGCAAAGGCGGCAGTACCGCAACATTGTAGGAATTTATGAAAGCCATTATGAACATTTCAATACTTACACATTAAAACAATATTAATTTCACTATTATATTTCACTGTCAGCGCAGGGCTGACAGGGCACCCTCCGCTGAGAAAAGAGAGAGAAGAGAGGAGATGGATTGTAGGTCTGTTTGTAAACGAGGCTTCTCTGACGGTCATGTATTTCCCCAAAAAACATCTCTTAATACACGGTAGAGTGCTGTTTTTTTTTCTTTTCTTTTTTTCCCAAAATATTCAAACCTTAGCTTCCAACTTCGAATATGCTTATTTTTAGTTGTTTTCGAATAGTGAAGTTCCTTCTGACAGCCCTAGGGGACAATAAATACAACTATGAAAGGTTACTTATAGGTATTTTCCATATCTTAAAGGCACATAGTGTCTCAATACACTTAACAATATGAAGCACCTTTAGGTTCATGTCAGTGTCCTTACATGTTAGTGTCAGGTGTATA
Organism: Epinephelus awoara; assembly: GCA_035609425.1. Taxonomy (NCBI): domain Eukaryota; kingdom Metazoa; phylum Chordata; class Actinopteri; order Perciformes; family Serranidae; genus Epinephelus; species Epinephelus awoara. The sequence continues at coordinate 3,526,524 of CM069304.1, read as the reverse complement.
CTGAGCCTTTATTCCACTAATATCAGGATCATGTTCTATTTTCTCAAAGTTGTCTGGAAAGCTCTCATATTCTGGGAAAAAACAACAAAGAAATTCAATTAAACATTTACACCAGTTTGCAAATATGTTGTCTCACACATTTTTGACATTTCAATGGAAGCAAATATCAGTGGCTTACTGGTGATTTGAGTATCTAGCAGTTGACTCTCACTAGCTGCTGGCTTGCACACCTCCAGTGTAATGTCTGCATTTTCTTGTGAACTGGATATCTGGAGGAGACATATAAGATGTTTACTCTTACTTGAACTCAGACCAGGGCTGTTTCAAGACACTCTGGGGGCCCTAGGCAAAGTACCAGTCAAAGTACGATACCAGTGAAAGCATCACAGTTCTGAGTAGTATCACAATACTACAGCGAAAATGAGGCAGATGTGCCTTTTGTCATTTATAAAAAGATAAATCACTTTTCTATAACACATCAATGACATTTCAATGGAATAAATTACTTATTGACTTATTCATACTTCAAAAACAGCATCAATAAGTGTTTAACATAGGGGGGGGGGGGGGATCAAAATAAAATAAATAAAATACAAATCAACCAGCCACCCTCCTCCCCGGACAAGTAAAGAACAGATCCTTCATAAGTAAAGAACAGTCCGTAAAGTGCAGTGAGTTTTGTGGGCCATTACCTGCCACAAAGAGAGAATGTGAACGACTTGTTTCTCCTCTGACACGCCACATACTCGTGTGCCACCACGGCTCAGCTTTTCAGGTATTTCCGGGCAGTCACAAAATCAACAAAGAGGAAATTATTGGACCTGGTGCTGGACTTCCCCATCGCCGGTAAGCCTTATCTTGCAGCGTATTTGACAGGAATACGGCGTCTGTGACCCCCGTTCAACCCACAACCGGCATGATTCGCCTTTCGTTTCTGCTGCTGGTTGAAATCTGTACTTGCATAGCGTGCTGAATGATTTGTCCATGCGCAACACTCACCCTCTTGCGATTGGACTTTGAACTTATCCCACAGTAGTGGTATGGTGAGGTACCGTAGTACTATGGTACTCCAACAATGCTAGCGCGGGTGGCAACCAATCATGCAGGACATGGTCTCAATTTGCATGATGCATGAAAAGAGACAGAAATGCTGTGCAGTCCCGCACAGTGCAGGACGTCTGGTCACCCTACTTCCATTGCCACTCGCAAGCAGCAGCTAGTAGGGGGCCCCATTAGGGGAGATTCCAATGTGTTGTCGTTGTTGCAGTGTCTATAGGGGTTCCATCATATTGTCATTGATATGGACCAATGTCAGCCGTCTCTGGGGAACCCCTTCCAGCTCGGGGCCCTAGGCAATTGCCTAGTTTGCCTGTCCGGTTGCGACGGCCCTGACTCAAATGTTGCGCTAGACTTTTTCGTCGCCGGTCATTTTGGCCGACAGGGTCATAAAAATCCAGTCATAATATATTTTTACCGGTCATTTTAATTTTCCTTTAAGATATTCAAAGATATTTAGTTTTTATT